>QKQZ01007990.1:0-14352 GCA_003595255.1 Solenopsis fugax | reverse complement strand
GTGCTCGCGAGAGCGTCGCTTCGAGGTGAATCCTGAGGCCTGAGGCTCGCTCTTGCCCTTCCGCCTCTTCATCAGCGAGTGACAGCGGCGACGATGGCGGTCAGCTGATCGAGCTCGCGCGACTGTCAATCGGCGAATTCGTTTCTTCTTTTTCCTCCGCCCATCCCACGTGTGAAGCCACCCTCTCTGCCAGATCTTATCGAAAGTGGACGCGCGATATATATTTCGAGGATTCCGTAATACCTTCACCTTCCACCTTTTACTCCTACGGAAGAGTCATACGATCAATCTTCTTCTAGCAGTTCAGAGGCCGTCTCTCTTCTGCGCTTTCTCTATTTTCCCCGCTGTCTAGTCACCTGCCGATCTGCTATCTTTTTGTCATGTTTTTCCTTTTCACGGGACACACTCGTCTGCCTGTTACGCCGCGCTGCTCTCTTCGTAATGCCAATATTTTCCCTCGCCCGTCTGTTTTTCCTATTATGTACACATCACATGTACACATCACAACATGTTTTTTTTTTTCTTGTTATGGATAAATCCTACTGTATACGTACAGCATGTTAAAAGACCAATCTTTATCTTATAGCATCCAGTTTCAATAAATAAAACCAGAAAATTGAAATCGCGACGTGTATCTTCGTGGAATTTAATTTTACAATGTAACAAAACGGTAAAAGTCGCTGTTGTATCGCATCAACGTCTCTTATCTATCTATCTCTCCCCTTACCGTCCCTCTACTCCGCGAAGGGCGGGTGCGCATCTCGACACCGTGCCGATGCCACAGGGACATTTAATTGCCTCACGAGGCTCTCAAGCAAAAATCACTTCCTCATTGAAGAAGGGGTCGTTCGCAGCCCGCACGTTAGTGCATTCCCAAACGCGATCGCGGAAGTCCGCCGACATCATTCCGACCCGACAAAGGAGGGTCGACCGATGCAACCGAGGCAGGAAGACACGGGAGGACGTTCGTTGCTTGAGGGGTAGCTTGGAGAGTGCCGTTCACACAACAATCAAGCGCCATTATAATGCATCGCTCTGCTGTACCGTAAAAATTGGTATTGTAAATAAATCGTGTCTCGCTGCTAGTTACGACACAATGGCGTTGCACGTCTTGTGTGAACGGCACTTCATCGATGGGCAATTATTTCCTGATAGATGCGTGTCACGAATGTCACGGGAGAGGAAAGGGTAATCGGGCTATTCTTCTCGCCTCATTCCCCAGCTAAACGTGGGTGGGAAACGTGTGTCCCCGACGTGGTCGGGACCTTCTTTACCACGGTGTGTCTCTCTCCCGTGTGTTACGTCATACCTTGGTTGCGCAATCAGAATCAACCCTCGGGCCGGTCCGCCCAATATCAGTGTGTTACGCCGATGCAATCCTCCTTTATGCGACGTCGCCTTGACCGAGTAAACAATCACGCCATGCCATCGAGTCACGTCGCGGCGAGATCGGGGCCGATATAATTCCGATGAGTTCAGATTCCGATGTGCTCATCACGCGTGCCAAGATTACCTTTATGCTTATTCATGACAACGAGATGATTGATGTGACTTTACGACGCGAAGTCAATTTCCCTCGCCTCTCTCTTTCTTTCTCGCCCGGGAAACTGAACTCGACAAGGATTATATCTGCGTGGCTCCGATCTCCCCCCGGCTCGAAGAGAAAGGATAGAAAGTGTCAGAAACATTATTGCGACTTACGTGGGCATCGATACGGCAGGACATCCAAGTTGCAGAAGACTCCTAGCGAGGTACTCCGGCGCAGGTGCGTCACTCGCAGCCTCAGGTACGTATCGCCTGGCGGACCGGAAGGATCTGTTGTTCTCGCCGCCACCGGCGCATCTGTCCGACGACGACGCGGCCGAGGACGACGTGGAGGCCGACGTCGACAGCGACAGCGTCGACGACGGCGACGATCTCGTGCTCGTGAGGCGTTCCCGCGCAGTCTGATCCTCGTCGCTCGTACGTGGGATCTTCAGGGAACCGCCGCGACGCAAGCCCAGCTCGCTCTCTGAAATTTTAAATTCACAATCTACGATTAGTCATTACTTTATGCCAATGATTGGCGTGGGCTGCTATTATCGCGTCAATCACAAAAGTGAAAGCGATTCGCCAGGAACGAGACTGGCAAGATATCTAGGGAACGTACAAGTTATTATAAAATCTCTCTTTCACACTCTTTTTAGACTGCAGAAAAGTGGGTGTCCTAGTGTCCCTAATTTTTATTTTTATGGAGGATACTTGCTGAACAAATTTAACATCGATACCTTATTCGAGAGAATTATTTGGGGCGATTACTTCTTAATTCAAGTTAATTTTTCTTTTTGATATGCAGCGATTTAAATGGAACTTAGCGATTAAATTTCAAATATAAATCCGCATGCTATTCTAGTGTACGCCATGAAAGATTGTGACACTTGAGTAATTATCTGGGCAAAGTATTAGCCACGAAACTAATTCGGTCACAGGATACGAAAGTTTTTTTATTATGTTACAAATTTATTCAATTATTATAATTTTTTAGAGAAAACTTGATGCATTTTCATCAAAAGTATGCTTTTGATTAATAGCATACCATAAATAAATCGGACAACTTTTTGTGAGTGCATGTAAGATTATCTTAAATATACTGTCTGCTTATTCAATATTATTTCACTAGAATTTTACTTACATCTTTTACATACATTTTCAGACTTCAGTAAAAATAGATACAGATAAAGAATCAGCTCTTTAAGGATATTTTGGCTATACAATTCGAGCTAAAAGTTATCGAAATTTAAAAACTAAAGACTTCTCTAGATTTATTCTTTTTTTTCTAATCAACAACAAAAAATTTTGGTCGTGGATGCCCGAATTTTAGCCCTGAAACTAGCATCAAAGAAGAAAACAATGAAAACTTTGATTTACAATAGTTTTATAAGTGAAAATTACTATATTTTTCTGCAGTTTTATAAAATAACTTTTAAACGAGTAAGTAGATCTAAATGAATTTTTGTGCGAATAANAACGAGTAAGTAGATCTAAATGAATTTTTGTGCGAATAATTATTAGAGTTTTATTAGTATATGTAAAAATTTTGATTTAATTGGTAATGCTACTTCCTCATCAACTTTGCAAAACGCGATTTTACATAAGAACCAAGAATAAACAAAAAATTAAATAACTTTTAAACCAATAAGTGAATTGTGCTTAAATTTTACACAGATACTCAAACGTAATACTAGAATATTCTATGAGATATATGTTTTGAGATATGACCCATACATCCTTAATTGTTGAAATTTCATTTAAATACATATTTCAATCTGATTTTGTTAATAAC
Source organism: Solenopsis fugax (assembly GCA_003595255.1). Taxonomy (NCBI): domain Eukaryota; kingdom Metazoa; phylum Arthropoda; class Insecta; order Hymenoptera; family Formicidae; genus Solenopsis; species Solenopsis fugax. The sequence goes on along the minus strand of QKQZ01007990.1, from coordinate 11,030 downwards.
AAATCAATGAATTTTTTTCAGTATAAACACAAGTTTTGATAAAAATGTATCACTGGCAAGGATTTTTATTTCTATATAATCGAGTTTTTCCTTAAAAAATTATTATATTTGTTGAATTTGTAGCATAAACTCACAAATAAACATCTATGTGTCCGGATTAATATATTTCATAACTGTATATTTTTAAATATTATGAAAAATACATACTTTTATATCATACTTTCAAATAAATAACGCCCAAAAACCTCTTACGTTCTCCACTCGCGGAACTTTCCCGAAACGCCTTCGCAGAACTACCAAACATTCCCGCGACAACTTTCTCCCTCGCGTGCAACTTCCTTGGAGGAAGGACGAACACTTTGACGAACGCAACAAATTGCTTGTGATTTATCGTTACAGGACAACCGGAAAAGATGTGAAGCGATGGAAACGAAACGCACGTCAGCAACGTACTCGTCGTCCGATCGAGCCTGTCCGTCCCCGTCGTCGACGACTTTAATTCGTTTAAAAACCTCCGATCGCGCGTTACGTCAACCCGGTCATATTAACGGCGCGTCGCGTCTCCGATATACTACCTGCATTACGTGAGCGCATTACGAACGCAGGGTGCCTTTAGCTCAAGTGACTTAAGCCTCATGTCGAACGCGCCGGCTTACCCTGTATCTGGAACACCCGCAGAGCCATGTTAGCGAAGATCGACAGCCCGCTGCCGACTGACCATTCCCTGACGATCGAGCTGCACCCTCTAATTATCACGAAGTGTTCGAAAAAAAAAAAACGCGATCGATCGATTTACGTATTTAAGGTATGTGTAAGAAAGTCACCTAGCGTAAAGAATTTCAAATTAGGAAAAACAGAAATTAAAACGATAAATTTGACAAGTGATCAATCACAGATTATTGAATATTGACGTTTCTCTAAGAACGAAAATCGTATCATTTTAATAAGACTACACTGTGAAGTTGATTCAACAGCATTTTTTTCTCTATGTAATTCATTATTCATATAAAAAAAAGATTTTACTTTTATTACTTCATATTGCCATTTACTATTTTAATTAATTCTTAAATTTTGGCAATAAGAATAGAAACACAAATGTTGGAATAAATATGTGCTATGCAAGAGAAGTTTCTAAAATTAATTGAGATATGAAAGAAATAATTCATGAACCACAATTTAATGTGAACATATAAGAATTGCGTTATTTATTAATTATTATTGTAGACTACTAAGTAGGAATAAAATTATTTTTCCTTTAATTTAAAATAAGCTTGTTCTCTTACTAACAAAGTAGTCTTTTGTCACAAAATAAACTTGCGTTTAAAATATGTAAAATTGAGGTAATCAAAATTATACCAATTTCATTCTTTAATTCGGCATCGATGCTAATTGAAGTTGACGCGAATCACAGGTTGAAAAATGAAACAGACACATCTATTCTTTTCCCGCGTGAGAGGTATTTCACGAATTCGGTTAACGAACGTTATACGACCTCGTAGCCTTCCGTCCAACAACTGAAAATTCGGGAATGAACGCGCGCGTGTCACATCGGAATCACCACGTTTCTGGCAAAATGCCGCGCATCGTCCCGTGTGTGTGTCATGCGGGAAAGCGCCGCATCTCTCGGAAGATTCGACAACGCGCCGCGCGGATCGAATCGCGATTCGCGAATTATTTGCGGCAAGATACGGCATGACAGCAAAGCAGTAGGCGGTTCCCTGGAAACCGCAACACGTCCACGGAATTCCCTTCCCTTCCCAAACCCTGGAAATCGTAGGTTGAAGAAGAACGACGTGTTTCACGGAACTGCTTTGCGACACTAACGGCCGGAAAAGCAAAATGCGAAGAGATGTACGATGATTCACACTGATAAAAATTCAACACAAAAATTCTTTTAGAATTTACCCTCAAAATATTGTAAAATAGTGCCTTCAAAAAAATTTACTTTAAGGTATTTAAACCGAATAAGACCTAGCATCAAAATAAGGCCACTTCTAAATTTATCACTTAAAAACGCGCTTTGTGTCTAGAATATATTATAAAAAATGTGTCAATTTGCTCTAAGACAAAATTCTGTTACAACCAAAACGTATTTTGTACCTAAACACGAAATTTATGAACGCTCTTATTGATCCATTTTCCCTTTTGTATCCAGAATTGTTGCTGATATAAATTCTCTGCCATTATCTTACACTATTCATTACAATTAATTTATCCGGTAAACATCGATTGTGCTCTAGACAAGAATAGTCATTTATAACAACCAAATAATTTATCTTCGATATTAGAACGAAAGTGGCTCGCTTGTGTAATTGTGTTTAATTGCTGCCGTTAGATGCAGCTGCTGTTTTAGGAGAAGTGTTAAGTGCCCGCGATTTCGTCACAGTTATGTTGAAATAATACCACTCAATGCGCTGCAATAAATATTATAAATAGACATCGAACTGAAAAAGTAATATAACTGCTTCATATGGTTTTAAAAAAGCGAAAAAGAATTTAGGAAATACCTAATAAAATGTAACAAAAGTTGTTCTGATACACATGTTAAATTTAAAAAATATTTATTGGAATAGTAAAGTGGCTTTGCGCAAAAGCAGTAAAAAAAGTATTTAATCGGGTCGGATCTGACTTAAGGTCTCAGTAGGCCTATTCTGTAACTCTTAACGACAGTTTCGTTACCATTATAATGTCGTTGCATAGCTTTTTTGCCATAAATCTGCGCAACGACATTATAACGGTAACGAAACTGTCGTTAAGAGTTACAGAAGGTTTGCCGGTTCAATCCCCCGAGGATTTTTCTCATCCCACATTTTCTCTGCATTTGAAGTTTCTATGTAAAGCAGAATCTCTGTATAAAGTAGAGAGTTTTTCGACGTACTATTGCAAACAATTAAATATATTTTTTTCTTTAAACTACTTTTATGTACAATCATTTTTAAAATAAAATACTGATTTTTTTTCAAAAAGTAGTTTTAGCAGTGTACGATTGCAATGACTTGCATCATAGTTGGAAAACACTGAATCGTACACTGTGTTACACAGTGTTGCATGTGTATATTGCTGGAAAACATCCAATTAATTGTAAAGTAGTATTCATAAACATTAAAAAAATATACCAGAATTTTTCAGAATTTTTAGAACTTTCCTTTAAAAGTCCCTTTGAAATCCCTTTGAAAAATACAACTATTCAGTGACCCAAGTAGTCTGACTAAACAGTAAAAAATATGATAGGATTAAGATATAACGTCCATTCATTCAATGCATCCGCTATATCCCACAATTTTCAACAAATTGTGTGAAATATAATCTAATCCCCTTACATAAAATAATTATTTATCAATTTTTTTAATAAAAATATTTGGCGTTATTTCATGGAAAAATAACGTTAAATATTTGGCGAACGGTTTTGATGTTGTTTTAATAGCGTACGGCCCCTTACACAAAGACTCCGCATATATTGAGTTTCTTGTAGCTGAACTGTTCGAACTATTCAGCTCCTCTCTTTTCCCCTTTTTACTTATACACTTATTTCATTTATGGAAAATGTAGACAATATAATAATGTATCTATAAAGAACCGTTATTCGTGCGGCGAGACTCGAACGAGCAGATAGCGATATGAGTCATTCTCTATTTCGCCTTTAAAACGCAATAATTCTCGAAAAATCAACCTACACGTTTAAGTATTCGGTTCTGCGATTAACGATTCGCACGCATGTTAAGACTGCTGTTTATTACTGAATTACTGAGACGGATATCTCGCGTGATATTTTTTTATTTTGAATCGCAACAATAGGAAAGCGGAATTACAAATTATAATTTCGTGGGGAAACAATACTTATGGAAAATTATTATTTCGAATAATATATCCTACACGTGCCTTCAATATTTCAACAAGTTAAATATAATTTACTTATTTTTTTTTATCGAATGCGCGGAGTAACGCACGACTCACTGGATCAAGTATTACGAAAAGCCATCGAACGTTTGGTAATAATTTGAAGTGTAATAATATTCGGTGTATAATTTTTTCGCAAGACTAATGTTCTATATGTATTTTGACGATTTAACGACTATTCGCTACTTCGGACGTAAGCAAGGACGCCCACGCCGGGCGTCGTATTGTAATCGCTCGCGAGTCAATCACTTCGCGTGTCATTAGCCTTCGAAACGTGATCGCATCACGTTTCAGATAGAAACCGTAGGCGATTATTTCCAACAAACAATCTCAATTAGCTCATCTATCAATCAATTCAATTAATTAACTCTCGCGAGTAACAGTTGTAAATTTCGTGAATAATTTCATCGCATATTTACTCGGTTCATTTAAAAACTGAAGGAGTTAAAAAATGCATATTTATAAAGTATTGTTTTATTGTGATATTTATACGTGCATAAGCGATAATGATTTCGATTTACGCTCGAATGTATTGTATCGAGACTTGAATTTTATTTCAGTGCAATTTGTTCGTCACCTTTAGATTGAGAGCACGGAATAATGCACGAATCGCCGGATATAGTGGAAATGGGTGGTAATATAGTCGCCATTATTTTAAATTGAAAATTTAACGATTACATTCGTCAATGTGTTGTTTAATGGACTCTACACTCAAAGTTATGAAATATTTATTACTTAGGACACGATTTATAGAAATATGATGACATTGTATAATGGGTCGAAGAGAAACCCTCGGTAGTAATTGTCCTCTCTTCTCGCCCACAAAAACAGATTTAAAATATTAAACAATCAATTAAAAGGCTCACTAATTTAAAAACTTTAAAATAAAAAAAAACAGATTTTAAAAAATGCCTGGAAAGAAATGTCGACTATTATGTATTGGCATATTAACGTCTGCGGTGGGCTGAACAAATGATTCCATAAAACATTAGAATTCATCTTCTAATAACAAAGATATCATGAATGGCCATAATCAAGGACCACCGTAATACCACCGTCTTCTCTACTAAATACAAATATAGAGATTTTATTCGCTGTGTTATTAATTTGTCAGATTCTCGTGAATTATTTGTTTCTTTTCGCGATCGCGCTTCAATGGAATTTCACCGTAATGTAAAATAATAAAGTACGCGTCGCGTACAATTTAATAATATCTAGAGTGCTGTGCAAAGTTCGGGAATTATTTTGTCATAATAATTAATATGCGATTTAAATTAATCGTGTTTATTAATAAGTGCAGCGAATTTGTGAAAAAGAGGTCTGAAAATTTCAACAGTCGTAATGCTATTATACGTCGTATCAGTGAACATTATCTTTTAATTTATTAGAGTTGATTAATTTCGAATTTTCCTTTCAAATTGTTATTGTATTACGTCATTCTCATGTCTAATATAATAATGATTAATATATCATATACATTTTGAGAAATTCCCTTCAAAGTAGGATAAATTAATAAATAAACGAGAGCGTAAAGAGTAACAAATAGAATAAATAATTTCTCTTTACTTTTACCATGCTCTATCTTCGAAATAAAAATAATATTCCGTGAACGATTTAAACGATTTTGGAAAATCATATTCTTAATATGTATTAATCAAAAATTGAGCATCGTCAAAATTCCTGACCATCGTAATAAATCGTTCCATTCCAAATTTTTTAATGCTATAGGCTTGGCCTTGCTAAACGTCTAAGTATAACAAGATAAAAGCAAATTTATCATACTCTTAATATGTATTAATCAAAAATTCCTGACCGTAATAAATCGTTACGTTCCAAATTTTTTAATGCAATGGCTTGACGTTGCTAGATGTCTAAGTATAACAAAATAAAAGCAAAGTTGAAATCAGTCATGGAATATAAATTCATGGAATATAGACCTAAACATTTATTGCGTGGGAAAATAAGTGTTTTCCTCCGAGTGCCAGTTTTCTCAAAAGAACAGGCGGACAAATGTGCAGTTTTCTATCTGCAGAAATTGCACGTCGCTTAGATAAAGGCCTAGATAAAGGTCGAAGGTCGTGCATGACGACAATAATGCTTCATATCGAGATGATATCGACAATATGTATGCCATGTACGTTTTCGATTCAATGCAAATAAATACGATCCGTCAGTGATTCAGCGATCTCAGTCTCTTGTCAATTGCATATTCCAATCAAACTAGAATTAATGCATATCGAATTTCCACGTGTGTTTTGCACAATTCTCACGATTCCGCTACCACATGACATTGATGTGCAACTAGATTATAATTAGCATCAAGTTAGAACACATCCCTTTACGTTAAAATATAAATATTTTAAATGCCTTTTATATTTACATGCCTTTTTATATTTACTACACAAAATACTTATTTCAAATAGTATTTTTTATAGTTACCACCATTAACGAATTTCCAAAATCGTTTAAATAAATATTTCCATCATTATCTTCCATTTGCACTTTTTCCAAGCATTGAAAATGGCAAGATCGATGAATCAAATTAAAATTGTTAGTATATCACTCTTTCGAATATCGACGATTTATTTTTATACTTGGGCAATGTCATGGGCTGCACTTGACCGTAGCCGAACGCAAACTCGACTCCGTTTTACGATTACAGTGACTTTGTGCGCGGAACGGCCTGTTTGCAATAATTCGGTCAGAGCGTGACGTCAGTTATCAGACGGCTGCCAGACGAAGCCACGTCGCAATACCATTTAATTTCGGAAATTCACGACACACAGATACAAACGGACACTCACAATGAACCGAAGATAAAACAATCGAACAACGCCGGAGTAACATTGCGAGATTGCGTCTCGGTGGAAAAGAGCCGGGGGGTCGTTATCCCGACACGTCACACGGATTTCAAGAGAACGTCGCCGTCGGGACTTCGGAAAATTGCCTTCGTCGTCGATCAACGTAAATCCCGTCGGAAAACTTCAGGCGATAAAAGTGGATTTACGAAACCTTACACGGAACCTTGAGACGACGAGTGATTCAGGCCGAACGCATATCGCGGTTTTATTCGAACTAGGCTTGGCGTCCGCCAAAGATTAAAGGAGCGTAACAGGCGCTTGGGCGTGAAAATATTGTCGTCAAAGTTAAAGTCGATCTCGTGTACATCGAACATACGATTTGACTCGAATTGCGTAAGTTTCGGACACCTTTTAAAGGCGCTAATTAATGTTAAACTTCAAACACGTGCGACGACGTCTACGCCAAGGCAACCGATGCCAATTGTATCTTTTCTCAAAATAATCTGTTAATGTTCGCATGTTTACTTACAATTATTCTAGCGTGGAACATCAGTACTTAAATAAATCTACACTGTTAAATTTGTAGTTGAGTTATAGCCAATCTGAATTATTTTTAATCGTTCCTACACAAAAAAAATTAATATCAAATCAACAATTCATTGTTTCATATATAAGCAAGATTATAAAATTTCCTTGGAAGTATTTATAATTTCAAAGAGACATAATTTGCTAACATAAAGAAAATTTGTTTCTTCATGTAAGTAAATTATGTCAGATCAAGATTATCAAATTCTTCCAAAAAGATTTTATATTCTTGCTTATATGTGAAACAATGAATTGTTGATTTGATAGTCATATTTTTCTGTGTATAAATCGCTATTACTCCTTAAGGATGTATGGATCATGTCTCAAAACACTACCAAAAATATAAAAATATCATAGAATATTCTAGTATTACGTTTGAGTATCTGTGTAAAATTTGAGCACAATTCACTTATTTAATTTTTACTCTTGCTTCTTATGTAAATAAAATCGCGTTTTGCAGTACTTATTTGCAAATTTAATGCGAAAGTATCATTGCTAATTAAATAAAAATTTTTACATATACTAATAAAACTCTAATATTCGTGCAAAAATTCATTTAAATCCATTCACTCGTTTAAAAGTTATTTATTTAATTCTGTAACAAAATATAGAAATTTTCGCTGCAAAAACCATTATAAATCAAATTTTTTTTATTGTTTTCTTCTTTGTAACTAGTTTCAGGGCCAAATTTCAAGCATTCGCGAACAATTTTTTTATTAGAAAAAAAAAAGAATAAAGAAACCTTCAGTTTTTAAATTTCGATAACTTTTAATTCATATTGTATAGTCAAAATATTCTCAACATATCGTTAATTTAATGAAAACTAGATGCATATACGAATTAATATGAATGCTGTTTATTTTAAAATAAAGCAATTTAACCACAGAAATGATTAAGTGAAGTTTCTTTGTTCTTTTAACTACATGTTTTGTGTCAAAATAAATTTCCATACAAATGACAGCTACAAAAACAAAGTGTTATTTAACCAAGGAACTGATTTAAATTTGATTCGTCAACAGTGTACTTAAATTTAAATAAAATCATGACTGAACAAAGATTTTGATCTTCCTCCGAAGACGCGGAGCTCTTCGTGACGTAAGCACATGAATCACAAACATGCTCTCACCGCCAAATGCTTATACTTCTCGCTATTAATAATCTTCTGATGTACACGATAACGACTCGCTCACGCGAGAAAATGTAACGTATTGCTTGTGTCACAATACGTCACATATGTCTCTGATCATATATCGACATGCGTAACATTGCACATGTTTCGATCAATGAGGTTTTCGAGCTCGCGCTTCGCTAGGAAGATGAGTCAGAACGCGAGGTTAACGATTAGGCCTAATTACTTAATCCCGGAATTTATGTTCTGACGTAACGATACGTTGTTCTAAAAGAACTCTTCTTTGTATTATTAGAATTTACGATAAATTTTAATAAGAATTTTTAACAAGAGGAAATAATAGGAAATCATTTTCGTTGCAAAGAATAATGCCGTGATATTTTTCAAAATATTACCCATTCTCCTTACGTTTTTGTCTTATTAAATATGCGAATATCTCCAGCACACAAATATAAATTGAAAAAGAATTGTTCAATATACAGAAATCGATGTATGAAATTTCCTCGAATTTCTTTTCAATCATAAATTCTCTGATAAATTCGAAACACATTCTTAATCTCAAAATTTGCACTTTAAGAAATCGATTTCAATATAACATATTATGAAGAGATGTTCTTTCCAATTAATTAAAAGTTGTAGAGAAGGACAATGATAATGTAACGTAAAAAAATATATATTCCAAAGTTAAAAAATCAATAATTGAAAAAAGACAACAGGAGGATCTTTCGTGTATTAATTTGAAATTTCACTTTTTTGCAGCAAAAGCTTCTTTTATATCTCGTTATGATGGAATTCTATCATTACTTTTAAAACGGCACGCTTAATATAGCAAAGGCAAATATACATGCGAGAGCTCGTTGATACCGGAACCTAAAGGATATCGATCGTGAATAAGCACGCAATATTGTATCGTACATTACGAGTAGGAGAATATTTCGTTTCTCATAACTTTCACACACGATACCGGTTTTAATAGTATCTCTCGCGTGTCACGTATCGGATCAATTTCAACAATCGCGAATCTTTCTTATCGAAAACAATTACTCAAAGTTATATATTTTATGTAATTAATAAGTACACGGAAAGAATAATTTTACTGCAGCATCTAAATTTAGCTAGATACAGATCAGAAAATAATTTTATGTTGGGCCATCAAAATAATTAAATAGGACACCTGGTGAAAATTTTTCTCAGAATTTCTATAATAATTTTATAACTTTCTCCGATTTTTTATACGAATTGAAACCTTTCAGAAATACTCAGAAAGTTTACGTCTTTCTCAGAATTTTTTATACATGTTAATTATGAAATATTCTAAGATTTTTTGTTCTCTAATTTCTGACGAAATGTTATAAAATCTCAAAGTATTAAAAGTATTCTTTAGACATTATGGGATGAGAAATCTCAGAATATTTCAGAATTCATGTTGTATGAAAAATTCTAGAGAAGATGTAGACTTTCTGAGTATTTCTAAGTATTTCTGAAAAATGTTCCAATTCGTATAAAAATTATTATGAGAAAAATTTTCACCAGGGACACCCAAGCATGATAATATTGCTGTAACCAGATCTGACATTCTAACAACCAAGTTAAACATCTGACACAATTTTTTAAATGGTTTAACATAATTATTTTTACATCTGTATTTCAGTAAAATTGCTCTTTCCGTGTAGGGTTTAAGAAAAAACAGAAAACAATTAGAATATAATGCGAGACTTGATTAGTTTTGAAATTTATAAGAATATATTACATATAAGAGAATCGTGTTCTCTTTTATGAGCATGCTGAAAGAAATTAGAAATTATAGATTACGATCTTATCTGTAACACAAAAAAATTAGGGCAACACGAATGCGATAAGTATGATAAGTAAAAAGTATTAGATACCTCTCGCGTCGATTAGAAAAATCATTAGCGAAGTTGAACTTGGCGTGTCTCTCTTTTCAATCTCTTTTAAATATTACTTATTCATCTTACCTTCGGCAGGAGTGGACGGTATCCTCAAACTCGTGCCCCGTCGCAGATTGGCAATTGCGGCTTCCATTTCCGGTTTCAGCATTTCGATCGTTCGTCAGTCTCGCCAGGTGACGAGGCGAAAGAGAGAGGAACGATAGAGTCGCGTGGTAACACGACGACAAAACTCGGCCAAACTGAGTTGACACTGGTCAACGGCGGCGTCCACTTCCTCGGACAGGCGAGGAATTCGCAAGGATGTCTATCGATCGGCACGTTGCCTATCGCGCGGATCGGCCAATGGTAGTCATAGAGAACAGTCACGTGCGGCCGCTTTCGACAATACGTCCTCGATGATCCGTCGTCAATACCGGCGTGCAACTTGAGTTTCGCAATGTACACCCGCGTCGTACTCTCTTATAAACGCGAGCATTCCGGGCCATTCGATGCCACCGATTGGTATCGATAGTCGTCACTCGTCGCCGGCATCGTCAAACTGTTTGCTATTCGCTCACAGGTGCGTCGTGGAATTATCCGTCCGCGAGAACGTTGCTTTCCCTCGAGACGATCTGATAACTGACGAATAAATTGTCGATAATAGAAAATACTACACAGAAAAAAATGAGTATCAAATCAACAATTCATTGTTTCATATATAAGCAAGAA
>QKQZ01007982.1:0-14854 GCA_003595255.1 Solenopsis fugax | reverse complement strand
AAATTCTCTATTGTGTGTTTATTTTTTTTTATTGTGTGCAACTTTTCTTAATAATACTATACATATATTCTTTTCTGATAAAAAATAGAGTCTTAACAACAGCTTTTTTACATTTTTCATTTTAAAAAACAAATTTCAGAATATTCCTNATATTCTTTTCTGATAAAAAATAGAGTCTTAACAACAGCTTTTTTACATTTTTCATTTTAAAAAACAAATTTCAGAATATTCCTGGACTGGTTTCGAATTACCCTGGGCTTGGGGCTATTCGAAATACTTGGCACTGGTCGACATTTTCATATGTAGTTCAAAGCAAGTACATTTCCGTGTTTTATCTATAATGGCATTGTGAAAGGGTAGGTTCAATCTTTCAAACCGTCCAACCTTTTTTTTAATGAATACAGGACTCAGGAGACGCAAAAGAAAAAAAAAACTTTCCGAATTGCCCCTGTCTCCCCTATTTATTAGGTAATAAACTTTGTTTCTGTGATTTTTTTACTTAAAAAACTTATTTATCTCGACATCAAAAGCAAAAAATACATCAATCAAAGTATTTGCCCTCGCTAGCTAGTCTTGGAGCGTTGAGTTGAGTTTTCGTCCAATAATGCTTGCAATTCGGTGTCTTCAAACTTTTTCGGTTGTTTATCATTCACATCATCATCACAACTCTTAAGGCGATGCTGGACTGACGGTGGAACTCACTCGACGTCGGTACTGCAGATCACTACAGATTTTTCTTTGACGGAAAGTCGAGCGATTCGTGATCGCACGCGGGGCAAAGAGTAAAAGGAATAGGCTAGCGCTCTTTGTCAAACGCACTTATCTGTCCTTGTTCTCCGACTTTAGCGCCATCTAATGCAAGATCTCTCTACTACCATGAACACAATTAATGCTCTTCGCATCAATTCCGCGTGTAAATTACATAAACCATTTTCAAACAATCCTTTCTCTTATACTAGAACTTCTAGGATCATTCTGCAAGCGCCGTATTGTTCTATTTCATTTAATTCATTCGCCAGAAACTACTTATTGCATACATACAAAGTCTAAAACTTTTATATGGGGCACATATTGTCACGAGTCGGCTGCAGCGATAATTAAACTATAATTTTTTAATCATCTTTTGTTTTTGCATTAAATTATAGTTTCCGGCAAATATTTTTGTCACTACTTTAATTGTGGAAAAAGATTTTGAGATCTATAAAGCCAATTAAGAGATCGGACTGTTTAAAAATAATCGCGTATAGAGACCGGTCCAGCATCACCTTAAATCGCTGAAACTATTCTTGGCATGTTCTTTCCGATGGAGCACAAGTGCCATAAGCTTCGATAAGCAATTTATGAACTGCAGCTGCAGTTTTCTTCAAATCAAAGTAATGAAGCAGCATGTCAAAAAAACAACATTCCATGTTTAATCAAAAGAAAAAAAATGGCACTGTTCACTTAAATGAATCTTTTCGCACTGAATTTTATTGACAAATGTTTAAACTCTAAAATGCATCCAGTTTCAGATGTAAAAGTAAATTACACCTACAACTAGCATCATCTAAATTTGAGCCGTGGAAACTAAGTTTACTACCTAATACTATATTACACCTAATGTAAAGATTTTACTTTGAAAATGTCTGCTTATTTTATTAAAATTATTCAAACAGTAAAATAAATTTCTTAACATTTGCAAATTGATTTATTCTAAACGGAAAGAGATGTAGAGAATTCTTACAATTAAATTAGAATTTACTTTTTTTAAATTGTTTTTTGTTACTCTCCATTTATCAACTTTGAAAAGGATTTAGAAAGAATTAGAGAAAGAGATACATTGCAAATAAAAACAGGAAACAATGAGTGGAAAAGAAAGCGAAAGAAGCGACGTAACGGAATGAGGGGAAGTGTGGAGAAGGAGAGAGATTCGCTGGAAACTCGCTGGAGAGAGAAAAGCAAGAACAACGGTGGAAGAGAAAGCGGAATGGAAATGCGGCGAGAGCACGGCGGAGAGACGTACGAGAGTGAGGCAGCTTTGCGGGTATTAAGGGGTATTTCCCAGGTGGCTGTGTCTCCCACTGCGTCAACCGGCTTCCGCTCTCCTGGTTGCAGAGAGCACAGCGGAGTAGCGGCAACGGCAAGCAAGAACCACATCAGGGGGCTGTCGGGTTTACGGCATTGGCGTCGTCGTTCGCAGCGATACCACCGCTTGCCTCGTACTATGCCACCTGGCAGTAGGTACAGCGACACCTGAGAAGCCAGTGTCCAGGCTATGTACATGCTTTTCGCCGATAAAGTGAGACCAAAAAGTTCGCGATTTCTTTTTGAACAAATTTGTTCGGACAAATTTATTTGGATAAATTTTTAGCGATTAATAACATGATTAATAATGAAATGTTTCTTTTTTCGGGAGTTTATATTAATAAATTTGTAATTCACGAGCTATTTCAACAATTCTAATTAACGCTCCGCTTCAACGAGGTATTTGATATCGGAAAATTGAAACATCACGGTGAAGGAAAACGTCCAATAAAATTATCGTTGAAGGGGAATAAAATTTCTACTAATTAAAGAATCTTCTCTCATGATTTCGGTTACTTTGTACAACTATGCGAGGAGCAACGATGTCAGTCACTTTACGAAAGAACGGTTCTATGACGACATGATAAATACGGATTTTGCGCGAGAAATCGCGCTGGATTAAAGACGATTCACTTCGGATCTCGTCGCACTCTATCGTCGTCTCCGTTTCTCCGCTTTCGCCTTCATTTTCATCTTATCTGTGAGAGCAGCGGGTATTCTTGCAGAGATATGCGAGACGGTAAACACCGGTTTTCGATAATGCTGGCTCATGCGCAACAATAATCGCTCGATTGGGTCTGTAATCCGTTTATAATCCAAACATTTTTATATTTAGACCTCGTATATATCCATATGAGTCTATACCACACTTTTTTTATTTTTTCTTATTTAACTTTACTTTTTTTGTTCAACTTTGTGTTGAGAACTTTTTCTCACAAAAATGTAATTTAACGACACACTTGTCATCAGCATCACAATCTCTGATTTCAGAAATCGTATTAACTATTTAAGTACGAAAGATCATTTAATTTTTGATACCACAGATGTCAGTCTTAATTAATTAGCTTTACTTGATATTAATTTGAACACGATAGAAATAACATATCTCAAAATACCGTCTTTGAGTATTTCATTTATTCAAGATGTATGCTATCTACTTTTTATAAAACTGGAACAATAAATTATTTCACATTAATCCTATATGTCATTTGTTCTTCTTTTTACTATTACTTTTTATATACATCCTTCGATTTTCCTTGTCAGCTGGAAATTTCTTGTTGTACGAGTTCTCTTTTTTAATCTGAAGAAGTGCATTTTAGTTTTAAGAGCATGTATTTTCGCGAATATCGTACTTTATCTTAGTCCTCAACTTGATGAAATTATAGAGCTGAGAAAACTTAAATTACATTAAAACAAAAGAGATTTGTGTATGAAGACGTGAATGATAAATTTTATTGATAAAAGAGGCATTCAATTGTTTGATTGTAATTTTTCTAATAATAAGAGAACTATTTGCAATAATAATTTTTGAAAAATATGTATTATGTGTGTGATTAAGGAATACGCTTTAATCGTTAAGTACATGGAAAAAACGGTTTGTCGAAGTGTATAAAAATTAAATCAAATATAAATTTGAAAATAATTATGTTGGACCATCAAAATAATTTGTATTTCATAATGGTATAGTGCACAGTTTGCAAAAAGTTTTAACCTTTTAGCAACCAACCTGAGAACCAGTGTAATTACTTTAAGAGATTTATGCCTGGCCTAATTTTTATATATTGAGTTGATTTATAAGTAAGTTTTGTTATGTATAATTACTGATTCACTTCTTCTGATAAGAATATATTTCTAACACAAAAATTAAAAACAAATTACGAACACTAATATATTATGTGATTTGTTTTTCTTGTTGTTTCTTGCAAAGCAATAATGTAGAAGAAAGAGAACGGCTGAAAATACAAGCAATTTTAGATAGTGTAATTTTTAACGATCGTAATTTATTCTCCTAAATGCTGTACAAGAATGTATTTTAACTTTATTTAGTCTTCATCAGTTTCAGCAAAACCAGTATTAATTAATTACCACATATTAAATAATGAATCAAAACTTATATTTTACAATTTAAACTTCAATTACATATAAAATTACATAATATTAAAATAAATTAGTAAAAGCCCGTATTAGAGGGTAAGACAACACTTAACTTTGTACCAGGAGATTATTTTGTTGTATGTAGGTAATCCAAGATCCGTCCAAATGTAAAAATTGATAATATGATTGAACGGTTGGAAGCGAAAAATCTTTTAAGTCCAAGAAAAGCTCATGTAGTATTTCGTTATAAAGTTAAAATTACATTGACAATATATAATAGTTTCCGAGTTTTTCATATGTGATTAAAAATAACGTCAAATAAATTGTATTCAAACCGTGTCCCAAGGATGACTGTATGAGAAAAATTATGAAATTTTGGTAATACACACAGAGGATAGAGATAAGTTGCCAATATTCATATAGTCCTCTAAAAACAGTAACCCCTTATTTCTCGGAAACTAAACATTACACTGTATTAATACTGATAAAAACATGATCAGCTTAGATAATTAACCACTTGACTGGCATTAACGTGTTTCTATATCCAAAACAGGATGTACAAAAAGGGTCATTGACGCAATAATAAGCACACCGAAAAAAGTCTGGCTGCATCATTTAGAAATCTAGTAGATTCAATACCAGATAAACCAATATGACTGCGACTATTCAAATACAGTCGAATCAAAAATCTTGTAGGCATTATCAGATTATAATAAAATTTATCAAACATTCTGATTATAATAACCAGAGTCTTATTATAATAACTAGAAATTCTGCTTGGTTTCACCAGAAACATTCAATCATACAAATTTTGTAAATACTCGCATAATCAGATCATTTTTCTGAGTGCATATCGTTTTATTTTGCTCTGGTCAACAAGATTTTCATTAAACTCGGTACTCGGGCGTTTTTGAAGTCGTTGATTTCGAATCTGAACTGAAACTTTTGAAATCCAAAATAACAAATTAAAACATGCCATTTAAAATTTGCCATTTTCAAGTCATTTTTTGTACTTTGGTTCGCCTTATAGAATCCACCATTTCTAATTTCGAAAATTTGAGTTTAGATTCGTAATCAGCAACCCTAAAAACTCTTAAGTACCGAGTTTCATCCAAATCAAGTCACTTTTCGCATTTTGGTTCGCCATATTAAATCCATTTAAAATTTTCAAATTTTGATCTCAAATTAGTATTCAATGACCCGAAAATATTTTAGTACAGACTTTTATAAAAATTGAGCATTTTTAGCTTGTCCTTTTTGGCTCAGTTGATGCTGATTTTCGCTACCAGAGTCAAGTGGCTAAATAAGTAAAAACTCATAGTTTATACATTTATGATAGCTTTTTTCTATTTGAAATCTGCTAAAAACGAATTCTTGAAAAGCAAAAATAAAACTTGCATCTTTTTTTACAAATTGCATAGTTTAAACAATAGTGAGTATCTATTATTGATAATATTAGATCATTTTACGTGTTTGCAGCGTCCTAAAACTATTTTGTTTATATTTTTCTTATAATGTGATTTGAAATATAAGATAGTTATGTACCGAAAACTGAAATATTTCTCCGTGAAAACAGATCATAGCTCTGGTCGTATTATGTTTGGATTGACGTCGCCAACGCTCAAGCAACAGAAAATATTTTTTTAATGTTTTTTAAATGTTTGTTTTTTATTAAAATTTATTTTCTCAACACATTTCGGGAAAAATATTTATTTAACATTTATTTAACTTTTTTTCATTAAATATTCATTAAAATAATGATTTCTGAAAAAATTTTTTAAACGTTTATTTAATATTATTTAAACATTTAATTTTCATGAATTATTTATTTCAGAAAATAATTTTAGTTAACTTTTTTAAACGTTTATTTAACGTTTTATAAATATTTATTTGTCATTAATTATTTATTTGAGAAAATAATTTTAGGAAACATTTTTTTAACGTTTATTTAACATTATGTAAACATTTATTCGCCACTAATTATACATTAGACAAAATGATTTCAGTAAACATTTGCATAACGTTTATTTAATATTTATTTAATGTTAATTCTTATATTCATTTTTACCTATAAAATTATGTTTATTTAATGTTTATTTAATATTTAAACTATTTAGTTTAATTATTATTTATTTTTTAATTATTATTTATTTTAAAATCCATTCAAAACCGTTTCAGTTTTAACTTTTAATTTTACATAATTATTTGGAATAATAATTTAAAATTAAACAATAAGAATTTTTTTATATTTAATTTAATTATTGTACTGTACTGATTTTTTTCTAATTATATTCTTTTTTAAACAAATAATAGAAAAGTTATTCCAGATGCTATTTATTTGTGATAATTAGTAAAAGGACTATAATTTTATATAAGTTTATATAAATAATATGTTTTAATTATATGTTTCATCTTTTCGATAACATATTGACCTGATTTATCAGTTATATACACGTATCAGCACAAAGTGTTCACAGGTCATCATGAGGGATTAGTTCGCAGCAGTCGCAGAGATTAAGCATCATTCAGAATCACGACTTGGATGGATGATCGCTTGGAACTTTTCAAAAAAATTCCCAAGAAAAAACTTCTGCGAAGATAATACTCCCACAATTAAAAAAATTGGGAATATGATAAAATTCTAGCATAGAGTGCCTAGTTTCACAGAGAAAAAAAATTTTTTTTTTATTTAGAAAACATTTTCATTTTTACTTTATTTAATTTTAAGAAAACATTTTTGGCAATGTTAAAATAAATATTTTTTTTAATGAAAAAAAGGAGACTTATCTTATTATTTTTAATGTTTTTGAAAACGTTTTCAAACATGTTTTTCTTATGATTTTAAAAATATTTTTTTAATGTTTTTTCTTCATTGTTTTAACGTTTAAAAAATATTTTTTGTAAACCTTAAAAAACGTTTGATTGACATTTAATTAACATTTTCTTCAAATTTTTAAAAAACGTTTTTATAACATTTAAAAAACATTCTTTTAACGTTAAAATAAACTTTTTTTTATGAAAAAGGGGACTTATTCCATTATTTTTAATGTTTTTGAAAACATTTTTAAAAACGTTTTTGAAATGATTTTAAAAACATTTTTTAAATATTTTTTCCTGCTTGGGACTTGACAATCGAAAAGAAAACTTGCTAAAAGACCTGCTAAAAATAATGAATCGTTGTTATTCTACAGAACAACATAATCGAAGTAAGTCTAGATCGACAAGAAAAGCATTTTAATCTTTCTGTGGATCGGCGCAATATTGAATATTGGGATTATCACACAAATAAAGTTAACAGACCTAATAATCTGTTCTCAGAGAGGTATATCGGCACTTTTCTCTTTACGATATACAGCAACATTATTTTCAATCCTATCCTTTTAATTTTATAAACTTTGTTATTTAATACATAAAAATATATTTTATTATACTTTGTTTATCAATTTATGTCATAATTAACTTCTTCACTATAGAGTCGTATCTGAATTCTGCCAATACTACTTAGTATGCTAGGTTGAGGCCTAATTTTTCAAATGTTCTTTTTGGATTATGTTGCAAAAACAAAATACAAAATATAAAATAGTACCTATTATAAAAATTGCTACATCATCTGAACACACCTTCTAGTTTGTATTAATGTTTAATGTATTAATGTTTTTAAAGTTTAATTTTTAGCTTTTGCTTAAAAAATATTATCAAAAAGTAAAGATTAAAGATTATGGTAAAACTTCTTTTAGTGACTGTTCTGTATTTTAAAATAAATTTTCTTGCTGCTCAAAGTCACTGAAAATAAATAAAATCGACCTCTGAAAATTAGCTCATTTTTTATTTTTGTTTTATTTTTCATAAAGAAGTAAAAATTTCATGAAAGAAATTTATTTATTTTAAAGAGTTTTTCTAGTTTGACGGATAAAGAAAACGATTTTTTTTTTCAATTAATTTTTCAATGTATATACTATTAATAATAAGCCTGTAAAACGATTTAATGTAATTCGAAGAGTTTGCTATTGTTTTCACGTTTCGAAGAACGCAGCGTATTGGCCAATCAATGTGTGAGGCAATTTCATGCAGCGTAACGATGTGCGTGGAATAATATGCAAGGTCTTTATTAATTTGTTTGTAATACATCGAACAATATATCGAAAGGGAAAAAGAAACACGTATTTTATGGGGCCTGGTATAATAGAATAAGGTAATTTATTTTTTTTATATATGCAAATCTTTTGTAAAACTTTAAATGTATTTTTCTCAAATCCATGTTTTTCAACTTTGTCCCAT
Organism: Solenopsis fugax; assembly: GCA_003595255.1. NCBI lineage: Eukaryota > Metazoa > Arthropoda > Insecta > Hymenoptera > Formicidae > Solenopsis > Solenopsis fugax. Next base: position 6,418 of record QKQZ01007982.1, on the reverse strand, counting down.
ATTTTTTTCAGAAATTACTAAACCGATCAAAACTACTAAATTTCTGCCTTAAAATAAAATATTCGTCATTCTTAGGGCTATAGTACGAACAAGAATTTTTCAACATTTTGAAAAAAAAATTGTTATAGCTTGCAAATGTTTAAATAATTTTGAAAAATTCCGTGTTCTTCATTTTTGATGATTACCATTTTGTTCAACATTACGATAATTTATTCTTTAATATTCACATATATGTTTCCAATGATAACCACATTTGTGTGATTAAACTAAACCTTAGATTGTTGGTTTAAAATCAGCACAAAGGATGCAACTCTGAGACAGTATAAACAGAATTTTTTAAATCACACACTGTATTTATAAATAATATCTGTATTTTATATTAATAATAAGGGCTGTACATTTTTACGAGCTGTGATATTTCTACTAAAGGGGAGTTGATTCATAAATACGTTTTGTTTCACTAAATCTGAAACTCAACACTTCAGTAAAACCGATTTTTTTACGTAGAAATCACATATGCAGTGAATAATGAACATGTGATTTATAGGAGGTAAAGTTTGGAACTAATTATTGCTTTGCAAATTCGTTATCTCAATTGATGCGATGCAATCGAAGGCACAGATAACGGATGACGTTTGATGTTCGGAAGAGAATAACGAGCCTTGGCTCACGTGATTCTTTGCGATGCATCGCATCATGGTGCTTTCATCTCGTCCGAATCAGGCTTTCGCACGTGACGTTCAAAAACCTCTTAAAATGCAGGCGACACTTTAATCGAATCACCCAGAGCGGTGTGCCACAGACGTGCGGCTATTGCCAGAACGGCCTGCACCTGTGCAGCGGCAGTTGAATAGCGTTTTTGGACGTATAAAAGAACAGTTTGCGGCGCACGTGGTTCAATTTGTTGTTTACTGTCCACCTTTGATAATCCTGGCAATGTTTGCATACTTGCGATAAGATAAAGTGAAGAATTTTCGCTCTTTGCATGTATCAGTCACTGTACTACTATTTCCCTTGAAAATGTATTTATTATATACTTTTGTGCAACTTTATATAATTTCGAAAAAAAACTTTTAAAAAAATTATAAACAAGAATTTAATATGTCATCAAATTTTCAAATGGAGTTTAAAAATATATCCTTAGATTAATTAAGTTGAAAATAAGATCTAGAGGATAAGCGCTATCTAAAATAGAATTCTAATGCAAAATTTTATGTTTTTTTACGGTGAATAGAATGAGATAATAATTTGCATTAAAAGAATATTAAAAGATAAAATTTTGCATTAGAATTCTATATAAAATTTTATTCTTTAAACAACGTTTGTCCTCTATACTGTAAAAAACAGACGTGTTATCAGGTGTGTTAAAACAATACATAATTCACTAATTTGGTATGTTGATGTGTTTAAACAACACAGTTGATGTGTTTAAACCATACAAATGTATTAAAACGACACACCAGTTCTGTGTTACAATAAATAACACACTTTTAGGCGTGTTAAATAACATACTTTATGCGTGTATCACACCTCAGCAAATCGAATGCATATAATGTGTGTATAATTAATGCACGAATCGTAGAATAACACATTTAGAAAAAAAACAACACATCACTAAGATTACACACTTACAGGAATTACATATGAAGCTTCGCAGCATTGAAAAAAATGAATAAGAAAATATGATAATATTAATAATATGATGAATGTAGTTGTCATTAATAAAAGTATATTTTTATACTTATTCTGCGATAAGCATTGGCTATCATGCAGGTAAGCAAATAGTATAATAGAATTTAAAAAATACTGAGTACAATACATATTTTATTCTGAATAAAATAGAATCAACATTACACAATGTGTATTTCAATTTTTTATATTATATATGTATAACAACGGAAAGTATAATATGCGATAATGTTCTCAACCATAAAATTCTGTTCGGCTGTGGTTTAGCAAAATAATGTACTTTTCATCCATAATTGAAAAGAATAATGTAAATCTTAACTTAGAGCTTAGTTTTTTGAACGTTCGAGCTCTCAAGCTTATTGCTAGGTAGAGATTCGTTAAATCGAATATTTAAAAAAACCAGGTTGCAAACGACTCGTCATGCGCTCCCGAAGAAGCGTCTCTTCGTCTTGACGCCCGCGTAGTAACAAGATCAGTCTTGTCGCGCACGTCATTTGTTTCGCATAGTGATCGCATCGCTCTCGCATGACGCACACTCTACAAAAAGCGGGCAAGGAAATCAAGTCGTGTTCTAGTGACAGCAAGTGACAGTGGTCAGTGATAATCGTTCTAGTTATCATGGAACGCATAGTTTTTTGTGTTATTGGCGAACGATATAAGCGCATAAAAATCGTGAAAGAAACTTATTTATCCGACGCGGAATGTTTGCATCGAGCCTTAACCAAGGCACGTGTCACAATATACTCGATAATATGATGAATGGAAAAGGAATTGTGTTGCAAAAAGCTATTTCGGGAAAGAGTAGGTTCTGCGATATTGAAGATGATGAAATACCTACCGATAGTGAAGTTACGGTCTTATTGGTTGATCTTAACCTTACTTCACAAGCACCCGTTGCTGCTACAAGTACAACAGATTGTGCACAAAACTTAGAAGATATTATAGAAGTAGACTTCGAAAACATTCCTATTGTGTTCGAGGAAAAGACAAATGCAGATAAAGCTGACATACAAGTAAGATGTTACTTTAATGCAATATCTAATCTGCATACGAATGCACCGAATATTCGGCACTATTCATTCAGTATTCGACCGTTTTGACCGAATATTTAGTTAAATATGAGTAACTATTCGACCAAACAGTCATTTTTATCTCTTAATTTTTAATTGTCCAAGTTCTTAAGGAATAGAACGTGAAATAAAAATAAAACGTACATATGAATGATTTCAAAAGCATTTATTAGTATTAAGGAATAGAACGTGAAATAAAAATAAAACGTACATATGAATGATTTCAAAAGCATTTATTAGTAATAAAAAAAAATTAAAATATGGTGTTATCTAAATAAACAAAACTTATAATAGAAAATTAGACAATAAAATAACGTACTTGTTCTAATAAAAAAAATATTCTAAAGAAACTAAAAATAAAATTAATTCTTCAACATATTAATAAATTAAAGTCAGTTATTGCGATAAAGTACAGTTTTTGGTTATATTATTAGTCAGTTATATTACAATATAATATATTGTAGGCTTATTTTTCATTGTCATCAAGCGAGGCATCTTTTGCGTTGTCGCTAAGCGAGAATCTCATTATTAGGTCGGCCTGTGCGAACAGGAATATTTGCGTGCATCTGTTAACAATAAAAGGGAAAACGCTCGTGGAAAACTCCCGAGACTGAATCCGAACGCTAGCCTGATTTTCTGAAGATCGGCGATAAGTAGTCCGAAGTTTTTTGTGACTTGAAACCCTTTACTCTTTCGAGCGAGCCGCGGGTCTGAGTGTGAACCCGCGGATTTTGATTTTTATCCGTAGCTTACGCAGAGAGGCTCATGCCTCTCAAGGCTCCCTGACAAATCTTGTAATTTTTACTCTTTCTTAATAAACCATTTACTGTACATGCACAATATATTGTAATGTAGTTGACGCTACTAATGTATCCAAAAACTGTATTGCAATGACTGATTTTAATTTATTAATGTTGAAGAATTTTATTTTATTTTTAGTTTTTTCAGAATATTTTTTTATTGGAACAAGTACATATTTTATTATCATAGTTTTCTATTGTGAGTATTATTTATTTAGATAATACTATGTTAACTTTTTTATTAATAATAAATACTGTTAAAATTATTCATATTTACATTTTATTTTTATTTTTACGTTCTATTTCCTTAAAAATTTAAACAATTCGTTTAAAAATTATTATTTATAAAAAATTATTATAGCAGACGCTGAATATTCATTATTTGGTGCATCCCTAATCTGCGTTATTATAATTCTGTCAGATATTTATTGCGCTGCATTGTGTTGTTCAGGCTAATGCTATTGATTTGAAATCATCACAAACATCAAAGAGATGTAATGAGTTATCTGGTCCAGGCACAGTTCCAAACCCAGCACCTCTTCTCCAACTTATAGCCGCGAGCTGGATAATATTAGAAAAAATATTGGAGTACTGGAAGGACAAAAGTCATTTATTTATTTTTGGGCTACTCATCTATCAGCGATTACTAACAACCAGCCTAAAAGAGATTATTTACATTATGCTTCGAGTATTGTTGCAGCCTATCTTGAATTGAAGGGTGGCAAAGGTGATTGTGTAAGTACATATTTTTAGAGATGTGGAGTTTATACTTTAATGTCAATATTTATCTGCTATATTTCTGTAGTATCTGTATTATTTATAGGGTATAGTGAAAACAGTACATGCTAAGTACATGCATCAGAAATAGGAAGGCCAATATTAAGAAAAGACCCAGATTGCACACAGAATTCAAAAAGAATTCAGGTTTATGTCACCAATTGTGAGTTTATTTTGAAATGCAAAAAGAATTCTTTTTCTGACTTTTTCTTTCTTTTTCAGAAAAAGAATTCTTTTTGCATTTCAAAATAAACTCAGTATTGGTGACATAAACCTGAATTCTTTTTTAATGCTTTTTGAATGCTCTGTGCTATCTGGGGACGCATTTCTCATAAGCCTGTTTGGTCTAAGTCTGCAGAAATGGCATTTCTAGTTGTAAATAAAGAGTAAGTTAATTTTTCATCCATTATTTTAAAACTTACACAGTTTAAGCTTCTAATTAAATTATTTTATCACAGTCCTCCGTGAGTACAAATTGACATAGAAGATGCTTTAAAGGAGTTAGAAAAGAGGAAGAATGACACTTCTCATGTGCAGCGTTTACTCAAAGAAACCTTTAATGAATGGAGGAAGTGGATCCAGAATGATGCAAAGAAGATTTCTGAAGTGGTAAAAAAATACCTACATCTCAAACTGGACAACTTGGTAAGATTTAAATATACTTCTTATATTTATTGGTAAGAATTAATTGTAAGTTGAAGGAAAATCACAAAATAATTTTTTTATACAGGTTCTGTCTGAGTTTTGCACTATAAAAAAAATGGAAGGAGGAAGAAGGAGCTGTAGAAACCTTCATCACAAAAGTAAATGCTGTGATCGAAGCGATTAAAATATTACACATATTATGTTCATTCAGCTAGTATAACACGAATCATACGTGTCTATAGAACACACTTTTTGTGTGTTACCTACACATTTCTTGAAAATCTACATACTTTATCGTGTGTTGCACATTTACACACCTGTAGATGTGTCAAAAGTGACTACAAGGATTACATACGTAAAATGAGTTAAAGTAACACATTTGTTTTCACAGTGTATAGATCTCATTTTTAACACAATTAATCGAAGGATAAGTAACTCAATTATGGAAAAATTAAACCAATCCACAGTGGGATAAATTGCCAAAAAAGTGGTCAAAATTCAAAATGTTGATGGATTTGCGTGAAACTTGATATAGGGGGGTTTTTGGGGTCGCTGATTTCGAATTTGATGTAAAAAATTTAAAATTCTTAATGGCGGATATAAAATGGCGGACAAATTATCAAAATCGACTGAATTCGCTTGAAACTTGTTATTTAGGTGTTTTCGAGGTTTCTTTTTACGAATGTCAAAAATAGAAAATTCGGAATGCCAGATGTAATATGCAAATTAATATGGCAAACGTAATTTTCAAAAATTTTTGGTATCAGATTCGTTATAAATGACTTCCAAAACTCTTAACAAGTTACAGAAAAGTCCGAATTCGCTTGAAACTTTGAAAATTACGTTTGTCATATTGATTTGCGTATTACATTTGACATTTTGAATTTTATATTTTTGACATCGGATTCGTAATTAGAGACCTCAAAAACACTTAAATAACAAGTTTCAAGCGAATTCAGTCGATTTTGATAATTTTGTCCTATTGTATCCGCCATTTTGAAGTTTGAATTTTTGACATCAAATTCGAAATCAGCGACCTCCAAAACCCCCCTATACCAAGTTTCACGCAAATTCATCAACATTTAAAATTTTGGCCACTTTTTGAGTTCTCCTGGCCACTGTGCGCCATATTGGATCTGCCATTTTGAATTTTATAATTCCGACTTTGAAATCGTGCTCAGCGATTAAAATAATATAATTATATAATCGAACTTTGAATTTTTGCAATTTTCTCAGCAGCCTATTCCCTTGAGTGCTTTTAAAATTGACTTTCACGTACTTGCACATTTATTTTTTTTTTAGTGATATTAGGTGTTTAAACATAAAAAGTAGCATATTTACATTAAAATACACATTTGAAGGAACACATTGACATGGTATGTCAAATTGATTTATTGGAGGCGGAACGTCGTGGAACGACGTATCGGTAGTGCGTTA
>QKQZ01007981.1:0-14858 GCA_003595255.1 Solenopsis fugax | reverse complement strand
GGCGAGACGAAGCGGGCGCCGCGCGAATTCGAACGCGCGGACGCGCGTCGAGCCGTCGTACGCCACGCGATCTCGGAGCGTGCTTGGTTTGCGCGTGAACTCTTCTCAGGTTCTGTCAAAGAGTCATTTTTTTCAAAGTGATCATATGGACGCGACGCGCAGTCGAGTTTACGCGCGAGTAAGTTATCTCGCGTGTCTCACGCAGCGAGTGAGAGGTTTTTACTCGCCGATTGAAAGCGAGTAAAGAAGGTGTCCGCGGGTATGCACGGCAATAATGATTGTGATTTTCTGGAACGACCTCCAGAGATTCGTGAGTGTTTGAACGGAGTACTCCATTCCCGACAAGTGAAAAGTTAATCACTTTAGTGAATACTTGTCAAGATTTCATAGGAATCTGGTGGTGTTAATTGTATCTTTAGTGTATAAACGACGAATCGCTCGTTCAAGCAGTGAAAAAGAGAATTTGTGTTTTTATATCGCGTTGTATTGTTAAATGCCGATTTAATTTTGTCTGTTGGATGATAGTCTTGGTTTTAATACATATTTTAATATATCTTTTTACTGACTAACTGTATCCAGAAAATAAAATTAAACATAGTGAAAATCTCTCCTACACGAAACACGGATTCGATGTAGAAAATTGCACTTGGATCATCGAGAGTTCGCGTGAAGAACGTCAGAGGAGGAGAGGAAAGGGGTGAGACAACCTCGTAATCGTCCGAGGGCGGAGAAAGTATCCGACGAAGTTTCAAATTACTTTCGTGGCAGTTAAGCTATTGAGCGAGATATTCAAAGAAAATACACAATTGAGAAATTGAGATAAGACTCGATTAAGAGATAAGACTCTAATGATAAAGTAATAGCGTGATCTGAAAAAAATATTTGAGCAGTTTGCTGATGAACGATTACATCAATAATACATTGATATCGGGGAGGCAAGTATAAATAGATATGCCAGTTACGAAAGTATATCAACTGTTGCCTTAAATCTGAAGTTATCATCAATTCGAGAAAATCATTTAAATTTGACAACAATTATTATAATAAATAATATAAGTAATTGTCGAACACGTCGTGCTTGAGAATAAATTATTTTCTCGATACTAAGTGCATTGACTTTAAAGACGCTCGTGTAATTCGCGTTGAATCTTTTCGTATAAAATGATCATTCCGGTCGAACCCAGGGCACGGAAGAAAAGGGAAGAGGAGGGCAATGAGGAAAAGGGAGGAGGAGCAGTGGTGGTGGCGGCGCAGCAGCACGGCGTCGAAAAAGGAAAGCCACGCTGATCATCCACGACTGGAAGACCTCGGCGTTGCACCTTAGCGGACCTTAGCGCAACAGAGAAGAAGGACGAAAGAGAGAAAGGGAGAGGAAGGACGAAGAGAAGGATACACAGATAGCGAAAGGGCAAGGAGGGCAAGAAGAAAAGAGAAACAAAGAGTAAAGGGATTGAGAAGGAGAAACAGAGAAAGGAACCAACGCGAAGGAGGAGAAAGGAATCCATAAATTTTTGTTTCCACAAATATTCCCTTTCGTAAAATCAGGATTATCGAGATTCCTATTAACTTCGCAAACTTCGTGGATTCTCGATCGTGCAGGATATTTTTGCATTCATATCACTTATATCTTTCATATAGACCTTTGTGATTCACGAATACATCCATTAATCTTTGCCACATAAATGTATTCGATACCACTTAGAGGTAGTATAAATCTGTAGCGATTCTACTTCCGCCAGTCGAGGTTGCGCTGCCTCATGAGGCCCCTCACCTTCGAGAATCTGAGAAGGCTCGTGAGCCGCAAGAAGGACCGCAATGAGCCCTCCTTCAAGCGCAGCGAGTCCTTCAAGAGAATTTCTATTAGGAAAAGTTATCTAGATCGGGGTAAACGACGGAATCGTCTTCAGAAAAATTTAGAGCCTGTCGTTAATACTCCACCTCCGCAACTAACGGCGAATGATAAAATTGTTTCTCAACAAATTAAAGAGCAAGAATTCAAGAAGGATCGCTCCCTTAGTCGTGACTCCATCACTTATGACGAGTGGCTTCAAGGAGTCAGCTCCTCTTCCCGCGAGAAGCTTCACGAGGATAATTTCGAATCTCTTCAACATTCTAAGATCAAGGCCACGAAACTTGTTAAACATATCGACACGGATTCTGTTGTCGAGGATCTGAAAATTCTCGAGCTCGATGCTTCGCCTATTTTAACGCCCAAATCTAAATCATTTGGGATCGTTACGGACGAGACGACCAATGGGCATGATATTCTTTGGAACCAAGACTCCTCTGTAGAAGGATTACTCAGTGTCAGCATCAGTCTCGGCAGGATATGGAGGGATGCAGTGCCAGTTCCGGTGTCGGTCCCGATATCAGCTCATTCCTCTGTCTCGAATTCTTCGATTCATCATTCTCTGGATAGTGCTTTAAAGGAGAAAAAACCGCAACCGACTGTCGCGAGAACGGTTTCGGCGCCAGAGAAGCCCGTCAGCAAGGAGACGTCAACGTCGTCCTTTGGCTTCTCTCTTAAGATTGCCAGATTCGCTGATTTTAGACCAGGGTGATTAGTTTGTCGTTTAAAGATCGATCAGTGAAAATAATGAAATGTCTTTTTTTTTTTATTGATTCGTCTCTGTTGAATTAAAATCTTTGATTTTTTTCAGAAGTTTTGTATTTAAGTGACTAATTACGTTACTCGAAACTTCTTTAAAACTTTTGATTTTCTACTATTTTAAAGCTAAAGAAAAAGCTACATCTAAAGAAAAAATAAATAAAATCTATATTTGAGCTGAATAAAAAATAAAATAAAATTATTATATAGTTTTACATTGAGATTTTTCTTGGGTTGAATATGTTTATAAGACAAAAAAATTTATATATCGCTCGAATTTTCGCAGTTAATTTTACTGATCGATCGAGTTGAATATTGCGCAGTTCAAAGATCAATCGATTGCAATCGATACTGCTTGGCTTTAGGGTGACGCGAAACGGTCTCTTTCGTCGGAAGACACCAAAGCCATCTCCAAGCGTGAGCACGGAGGGCTACTTCAAACGAACGAGTGCATCTAGACATTCCAGTTCTCGTCGCCGAAGTGGTAAGAGGATTTCTCAACGCGCTAGCAAGAAGAACCAACAACCTGCGGCTCGCACCAGCAGTCCGGTATGGTTCGTCCCGCCCGAGAGACGTCGTTCGAGACGTCAACGACGAGTTTGGCGGGAGATCAGATACTTCCCTGATGATGAAGGTTCAATCCTAGAGAGGCTTAACGACTGGTCGTCGAACGTGTCGGATGACCAGTTCGACGATCAGAAGCTACTGCTGTCAGGCGATTTCAATGAGCGTCGGGAAGACGACGCCTTGAACTCGATTATTTCGTCATCCTTGGGTTCTTTCTCGGCGACATCGTCCTCATCATCAGCTTGTCCGGTTCCAAAAATCAGCGACTTTAACGAAGACAAGCTATTCTCAGAAGAGCTAAGAACCAACGGTCTTTTGCTGCGCGGGACCACTTGGAAGCTCTCAACGGCTACGACAACCACGGCGACAGCGACAACGACGATGATGTCGACAGCGACGCCGACGAGAACGATCCTTTCGGGAAATTATTTTGCCAGCAGTCAATTTCTCACCTTTCTAGCCAAGGACGTTGTCAAAGAAAGATCGAAAAATGAAAGTTGCAACTACCGATGCCTCTCGTCAACTGATAGCGAAGACGATGATGTTGATCGTTTCAACGAACGCAGAAAAAACTTTCCACAACGACAGCAATATTTAAAAAGGCAAAAATCAGGACTTAAGAGGAGACCCTTGCGTCGGAAGTCGCAATTGAGAAGAGCATCCGGTCAGCCGGTATTCCTCGTGCGCAAGTGCTCGTCCTTGAGGAAACGTCCTAGTAAGATCCGTATTATATTTCTGCAGATCATTTAGGAAGTGACAGTAATAGTAGGAATAATAGCAAAATGATATCAGATAAATATTTATTTCATGCTTTTCAGCTTTGAAAGGTTTATTCCAACAATATTCTGCACCGAGATCGTATCACTAGCTTAAAGCACGAAAAGTATAACAATACAGTTTTAAATTTTTTAAACTTTAACCTACATAAGTTGTCTTAAATTTATTCTATTATAGAAAAATTCTTTAAGGTTTTATATACATTTATCCTTATTTTCATAATTTTCTTCATCCAGTTATGATTTCTTGTACCTTTTCTGCAAGTAATTGGCCATGTTACTTCTTATTTCTGTAATACGCAACTCGTTGCAAAGTGTTTTAAAGTTTCAGCCTCTCTAGTCTGCAAAGATTTTTCTCTTGTCATCTCTAGAACTTACTCTTGAAATTCCTCATTTCCATATCTAAATCTCGCAGTAATTTTCTGATCATCTTTTCCTTGTTTTTTTAAAATATTCCGGAATTCTTATGTAAAGCTCCATATATCTTTTTTAGATTTTTATATTCTACTGAATTATATGTATTTTTCTATATTTTTTCAATTAAATTATTTATAATGTCACTTGTTCAATTAAATTACTTATAATGCCTTTCTCATTTTCTTTTGACTTCTGTTCTAAATTTTTATTTTATACGGTTACTATATTTTTCTGTTTGTCTTCCATCTGAATTTATTTTCTCTAATCTTTTTAATTTCGTTTAAGCATTTCATAAGTATTTTATTAGTCTAGTTCACTTTGATTTTTTCTTCGAATTTAAGTGCTTTTCTTGTTTCTATTCTCATTGCCTGCAATTTATCTCTTCCTTGTCTGGTATATTTCTAGTGTGATATCTCAATCTAGCGATAATCAGGATAAATAAAATATTTATCCTGACATCTTTTTATATACTGACAGTAAAATGAATAATAATAATTTTTTTTAATGACATAACAATTCCTTAGTGTAAATAGATTACATTTAGATGCGCAGTAAAGAAAAGAATAGTAATATTACTATTTAATAATCTATGTACAATCTTAGATCCGCAAATTACGTTCGATACTTATTGAATAACAAGCGACGCAGTTGAATCGCAGCGATTACGACCGTTTCTCGCGTTGAATCTATTTATCCTTTGCTTGACCGTTACCTCCATCGGCATCCGACGGCGTTAATTGCGCAATATCCCACGATCAATTTCGATGAGTTTCTTACTCGATCGCGAGCTTGCACGCATATCACAACATGTCTCTTACCGCGGTTTTTGCTAATTCCTACGAAGGCCGACGAATTTATAATGTGTGGAAATTTCTTACAACTTCTTTAACGTTTGAATCTTAAAGTTTGAAAGAAAAGTAAAGAAATATATTGGGAATAAATTCATTGTCTTTGAGGAAAATGGTTAAAATAGAAAATAGTAATAAAAATATTTAGGATGTATTTATAAAAAATTTGGAGAATGTATTTATAAAAAATACTATTTGAATTAAAGGAAGTCGCCATTACTGGCATAGATCTCTTAAAGCGATACACCCTTGTTTCTTGGAAATTAAACATTGTTCTGTATTAATACTGATAAAAACATGATCCACTTAGATGATTAAATAAATCAAAACCTATAAAATTCACACATTCATGGCTTTTTTCTAAAACCTATTAAAAACGAATTTTTAAAAAATAATGCGAAAATAAAATTTGCACGATTTTTTTTGCAATTGTATAGTTTAAACAATAATGAGTATATTATCAATTATATTAGATAAAAAAAAATTGGAGATATAATATTCGACCGTTAATATAATACATACAAATTGAAATAAAAACGCCTTGTACGGTCAAGCTGGATCTTAGTGCTTTTTATAAATTTTACTTGTGTGATTTTTATATACTGTTCATGTTCAACTTATAGCTGCGTTATGACCGGAAAAGTAATTCGGCGTAGTCGGTTGAATTTGAAAAAAGGTATATAAAAATCACACAAGTAAAATTTATAAAAAGCACTAAGATCCAGCTTGACCGTACAAGGCGTTCTTATTTCAATTTGTATGTATTACATTAACGGTCGAATATCTCCAATTTTAAATCACGCGCCTGAAACATGCGTTCTCACTCATATACGATTATTGCGAGAAATATCATCGAAGCCTCAGTGGTTGAAGTGGTAAGATGCCCGGACCGGAGATTCGGGAGGTTCTAGGTTCGAACCCTGGCTGAGGTGATATTTTTCGCAATAAATTCTTTACAGTTTTTTCAGGGGGGATAAGGGATCTAACATCAAGATGCAAGTTAGCATCGCTAATTATTAAATTATTTCTAATTTAATAAATGTGATATTACATGTGATGTGTGTTCATGTTCAACTTATAGCTGCGTTATGACCGGAAAAGTAATTCGGCGCGTAGTCGGTTGAATTTGAAAAAAGGTATATAAAAATCACACAAGTAAAATTTATAAAAAGCACTAAGATCCAGCTTGACCGTACAAGGCGTTCTTATTTCAATTTATATTGCATTTTGCATGTTTGTAGCTTGTTAAAAATTGTTTTGTTTATATTTTTCTCTTTCATATTTTCCTCATAGTGCGATTTGAAACATAAAATCGCTGTATAACATAAACCGGTACACTTCTCCGTGAGAATAGATAATTACGAATTTATGAAATATCTGTCAGTATTGTAGTTGAAGAAATCTTCCGTACTACAACATAGGTTCGTCAAAATCGAGACACTTCTGTACCTTTCTTTGTTAGTTTATTTTATAATTAACTCCTTCCCTACGAGGTCTGAATTCTGCCATTACTATGCCAGTTTTTGGGCCCAATTTCTCAAAAATTAGGCCCAATAACTCTTTTTTAATTGTGTTGCGAAAACATTAATACAAAATACGAAATACTATTCTAAAAACTGCTGTACCATCTGAATAAAAGACACTTTTTAGTTTGTATTCAAAGTTAGTTTTTAAAATTTTAGTTTTAGCTCTTGTTTAAAAAATATTATTCAAAAAAATGGTATGCCAGTATTGTTGACTTTCCTAAAAAAATTTTCTGTAATAAATATAAAAAAGTAAATAGCTCGTATACGGTTTCATAGCTGGGCCGGCATCAAGCTAACTATCGGCCATCAACTCTTGACTGTTGGCCCAGTACTAGCTATAATTTTGCATGGACATAATATTCAAGTGATAAGATCAGCCCAATGTTGCATGCCAATGTTGAACTGAAATTGGTTACCGACATTGGTCCAATAGGATAATTTTATCTAAAACTATTTAAAATTATTTGAAAAATATGCTTATCCTAATGGGATTTGAATCCGGATCTCTGGATCGTGAATCTTCTGCCTTACGTGCTATATGCAATTTTTTCAATTGACAGATGTGTCGTATATTATTTACGTATTGTATAACCAGCGCGCGCAATTATATAATTTTCTAAGAATGATTCAATATTGTAAAAAATAAACAATTTGCGTCACAATTAATGCCATAAGATAATATCGAATAAGAGTCGGTTAATTTAAATAATATTTTTTTTATAGATGCATTCTTTGCAAAAATATTTCTATTGAATCTCTTTCATTTTTTTCTCAGTTCTAATGTGAAGATATATGAATATATATAAAATACAAGTTGTATATGTATATAAAGTTATATATATAAAATATATACAAGTATAATAATATATAATTTCTGTTTTGACTTCCGAGCGGAATCGAGCCTTTCCCCCGTGCCGTCCCGTGGACGAACCCATACATCACGCTGCTTTTCTCGAGAAATCGTTGCACAGAGACAAATACGAACAAATACGAAGTTTGACGCATCAACGACGTCAAGAATCATTCGAACACGTCGATTAGCATAATCGCGATGGCCCGGTTTCGTTTCGTGAACGTGGAAAAATCATGTCTCGGCCGTTAGAATCGATTCTTCGGCGGTTTCTCGAGTTACGAGGCGTGACGAAAGGCGAGTACGCTAACCAGTTTTACATCGTGCTCATGGCACATGGGCGAGCTGCATCAGCGTCGGCCGCCGCGCCGGCAGCCAAGCGTGCATCGATCTAAAATTCAATCCTGAAAACGGCTTCGTTCGATCCCCACAATTCGTAATATCGCGATTTATTTCCAACGATACAAGCCAATTCTTTATTAACTTTATCTACTTTATATTAATATCCTATCTTCAGTTTTATTTGTACTTTCATTCCTAACTCAAATAGACATCATTTTTAAACGTCTTTATTTAAATTAATGCTTCGTTATTGCATCGTGAATATAACGGATACAGTATAACGGAGATAACGACAGATTATAGTATATTTTCTTGAGCAATTCAGAATAAAATTAGTATCACACGTTATAAAATGTAACATAACGATTTTGACGTTTACTCGCCATATTGTACTCAAAGAAAAATTCATAGTAGTGACAATTATAAAAGTTTTATATATGGAGTTAATGTACATAGTTCAATAAATTATTTTATAGTTATTGCAACTAAAGTTTTAGTTCACTATAAAATAGTTTATTTCACCACGGCAAAATATTTGTACAACTATTTGTGAAATAGCACCTCAACTATGATTATATAGTTACACGGACTTTACTACAAATAAGTCATGACAATTACGTACTTCCAGTTTACGTACGACCGATTAAATGTACGACCGGTTTAACTATGGTAGCAGTGGAGCAGTGGTGCAGAGCCCTAGGTGCTAGGAATAAGAATGAGGGATCCCGAATTCGAATCACAGTCGATTCAATTTTTCCGTTGTCTACTATTTGCATTACTATTTTTCTATAGTTTATCCCACAATTTTACTATAAATGATTACTATTACTGTATTTATTATCTTTATTACAACTTTGTGATACATAGTTGAGGTGTTATTTTTTTCACAAATTTATAGTTGCTGATACGATTTTTTTTCTTTGAGTGTGTGAGACAATCTGAGGTGTAATGTTCAACTGGCTGTAAATTATTTCTTGGATTGGATTATTAATTAAGCCGTTTTCCGTTGTTGCAGGAGATATTACGCAGAAGGGTTATGAAAAGAAACGGACGCGTCTACTTCAGCCATACGCCACGAAGCAGATAGGTGAGTGTTTCGCTTTTCTAGAATTCATTAAGACTCCCGCAAGTAAGCGGCGAGAGATATCATCGCGCATTACTCGCGATATGCGGTACCGAGCGGACGAGAAGTCAGCGATGTGAAAATATTATTATCGCCCCACATGTTTAGTCACATATGCGATCGATCCCGCATAGAGTACATTTCGAAGCGAGACTCTTAGACAAGCCGCAATCCATTTTGATAGAAACGCTTTTTTATTTCCTCGATGAAGTCTAATTGTAGATCCCATAAGATATAGTGTACATGAAAAAATATAAATTTTCTTATTTTATTAAAGCGTTTTACTTTTCTAGATGGAAAAGCGCGACTTCCAGTTTCTAGACTCCCAAGCCTTATCTCTCGCAGCATCTTGGTGTGTGCAATGTTGCGCCATCGGGACGCGCAACGAGCTCGCAATATCAATCGCGTTCCGATTCTCAAGAGACACGCGCCTCATTGTGTGCACAATGGTAAATGCAATCTGTGTAAAAGGAAGGGGCGTAAGACGCAATCTTCGCGGCACGCGTCGTTTTAACATCTCTCGGCACCTTGCGACTGCAACGTACTACTACTGCTACCGGTTGCGCCACGCGAGACGCGGAACGCGGGGTCGAGAGAAAACCCAGAGAAAATTGCGCTATAACGAGAAGGATGCGCGGCTTCGTGTGAGTTTACCTCTGTTTATTTTATGAGGAACGTTCGCGCCACTTGAAATGCGATTATTTCGAGCTCTTCACGACAGTCGTTCAAGAACCGCGGGTTTCAACGTCGATCAACGTTGCGTTTCCGCGTCGCTTATCGCGGGCGCGAAGTGTAACGCGAGTGAATCGTTTCCGAGTTGCCAACAGTTACCGCAACTGTCGCGACTGCGAAGAACGCGAGACTTCGTCTTATCGTCGCAAATTACTGGAGACGGAATTGTCCGGACGTTACCACGCGTCATTTGCTGGTCCGCACAGGCTGCATTCCATGGACGCGTCTCTCGTCGATGCACCTCGTTGCCTATCGGTTCAACCCTTTCACGGTCAGATATTTCTTATTTTTAACAGTTTAGAATTTAGAACACGTCCTGTTAAATGTTTTAGTTGGCATAAATTCTTGATCATTTTTTAAGAAGAATTTACGTGACAAGAAGAAATTAATAATTTTTCGTTTTAATGAGAGAAAAATGCTTTTTTCATCGAATAAAAAAAAATGAAAAAGATTAAACTAATTGTTTGAAATTGAAGATCTAATAGATAATAAATAAAGAAGTTATCGGAGTGGTAAATCGAAAAATAACATTTTTTTCAATACCATAAATTTTTTATTGGAAAAGATGGACAATAGTGTTTTTGTTTGTTGGAAAAACATTTTTAATAATAAAATTAAGATACAAAGTTAGAAAAATACAGAAATAATAAACAATAATAGCGTGCTGAATAATCATTACACTAAAAAAATTATTGCAATTATTATATTTTAACTATTATAACTATTCATAGTCAATTTCGCCAATAATACATTTATAATGATTTTTAACCATTCAAATATTAATTATTATTAGTACATAAATAAATAGTTATTATTGTCATTTATTTACCAAATAGAAATATTTATTTAACTTTTACTACACATCTTGATATTTTACTATATTAATATCTAATAATAAATTATTATAATTATATTAAAATTTTATCATAATTGTGTGTGTGATAGAACTATAAACATAAGATTATTACTAACATTGTAGCAGTAATAACTATAAAAAAATAAAGTTCTTAACCATAATTATCATGCAATTATAAATTCAAACACTTCTCACAGTATACAGTTCATGCGCACCTGCAGAGTTCAAAATACAAAAAGTAGCCAAAATTTTAACTTCGGTAAATTATCTGAAATAAAGAAGTAGACATTTTTTTAATTTTAACTTTACTTTAGTTATTTTTGAAGGAAATTTTAAAAACATTTATTATTTAGACATGGAAATTGTATTTTCTTGAAAAATTTTGTTCTTCCTTTTGTTATAATTTAAGCTAAAAATTGGAAAGAAAAAGGTCTTCGTGAACTGATGCGAAATATTACTTATAAAAGTGTTACTTTAAACCTTCAGATTGATTGGTTAATAAACTGTTTGCACCGTGTTATCACCGTTTTCAAAAATAATGTTTGAAGATAAACGTTTAAAGTCTTGCAATTTTTGATGATTTACTTATAGCTATTAATTTATACTGATTGCATTATTATAGTTTTTATGATTCACAAAATGTGATGAAAAATAGAGAAAAAAATTTTGATTTTTCGAGATTTCTAAAGTGCTACACTGAGAGAAGAATGTTTGTGATTATAATTGCATGATAAAATAGTTTTGGTTAGAAGTTCTATTTTTATAGTTATTAATACTGTAATGTTAGTAATACTAACCTTATATGTTTATAGTTCTACCAGTTATCTAAATTTTTACTATAAGTTATGATAATTTCAAATATTGATTTAATAAGATCAAGAGATGTAATAAGATCAAGTAAAAGTACAATAAACATTTTTATATAATAAATGCAGTCAATTATAGTAAATATCTATTTTTTAAATATTTGTTTATTATTTACATAGTAATAATAACTATAATTTGCATGATTAAAACTATTATAAATATATAATTAGCACCAAAAATGATTATGAATTATAGTTAAATTATGGTAATTGCAACCATTTATTTCTCTTGTGTATAATTCTATAATCCCTTAAATACATAAATTTGAATATAAATTTTGCTATTGTTGCTCATTGCTTCGAAATCTCCATATATTAAGGTAAAATCCAGTTAGAATTGATGATAGGCAACGTATAACATTGAAAATCTCGTACATTTCCATGGTACCACCCCGTAGAGTTGCATGGACGCGCCTTTGCGCCCGCAGCTGCGATCGGTAGAACCGCTGCAATCGGCTTGCAGTTTAACTGTACCTGCACGCGGAAGAAGCGCTTCCGCGTTATCTGCTCGTTATATGCTACGTGCATCTGCCATTGTCGTGAACGCGAGTCGAACTAGCGACAGTTTTCTAGCCAGTATGGCTATGTCAGATAACGGGATATTCTTTTACATATAAATTCTTTATACGATTCAGGCGAATCTTAGTCTCTATTTGATTAATTTTTAACATAAAGTAAACCATTATGACAGCATTGCACCGTCAAATGATGCGAAAGAGTCAGCTGCGTGCCTATCTGAGAGTCATTTACCGCTTTTGTGACGATAATAATAAGAATATTCTTTCAAATACTTTATCAGGATTATGAACTATTAGTTTTAAAGAGTCTTTTATAATAACACTTTTAGAAGTTTAATAAAGGAGGCAATTTTTGGGAATTTTTTTTTTTTGAAAATTTTTATAACGGATTTTTATAGGCTTTTGTAGATTTATTGTAGACATATTGAATTATTTTCAATAAAAATTTGGTGTAAATATGTTCATTAATTTTAAAGTTATTAGCGTTCAAACGAGATATACAAAAAATGTGGTTCACGATCTTAGTTCTGAATGATCTGAAATTAAAATCCCAAAAAATTTTAATTTATGAATAGTCGAAAAAGAATGTAAACCTCGGAAAGAGAGAGAGAGAGAGAGAGAATGGGGGAGGGGGATACAACATTGGTTAAAAATCGATTTTTATGCATAAAAATTGATCTTTACCAGAGCAAAAAGTATCAATTTTTGAAATTTCAGAAAATTTATGGTTCATGCACATCGCGATTATTACAATGTCTTTAAACACTAATAACTTAAAAAATTAAAGAACATGTCTATATCAAATTTTCAGTATAGTTTAATCCGTGAACGGACTTTTTCATCTCTTTTTATTTTGTAAATTGCTTGCTCGATTTTCATAAAAGTTGGCCTATGGGATAATTTGATATGGAATAATGCTTTATTCGAATCTGAGTTCAAAATTTAAAAATTCAAAATGATAGATCCAATATGACGGACAGTGTTTTAAAAATAATTTGTATATTATAAAATTTGGTTTTAGGAAATTTTTAACATTGTCAAGTTTTTAGTTGGTTGTTTTATTTGAAGCTTGTGCTAACCGAACGGAACAGATGGCTATAAATGCATTAACAACGTCTAAACTGTGGTTATGAGTTCTGTAACAACAGTTTTTTCTTCATTAGAAGTTTCTGAATTACATTTTTAAGTTTTGGAATTTTTACATTTTATTCAATTCGATCTCAAAAAAACCATAAAATTGAGTTTTATAATAACAAAAAAACAACACCAGAATGAGACTAGTCATGTTCTATATTTGGCGAGGGAGCACTAAATACGAATTCGGTTTGCAAATTGTTCCATTATCTCACAATTTTGAAAAATTTATAATTGTAAAAAAGAACTATTTTTACGTATTTTGTCATATTATAACTACGATATACATATGTGACCGAAGAAGTTTTATTGCAAATTATGTTAGGACTTCCAACTCTTAAAAGAAATTCTTTGTGTTGGCTATAATTAATAAAATATTTATGGTTAAATATCTAGTTTATATATTGCAGAAAAGATATGTATTAGAACATTGATTTACTAAATAACTTTCAACTATATTTTCTTAAACTACGAATGCTCATGACTAAATTTTATACTGCATACTGCAAAACCAAACCAAAATTCGGCTCTCGAACTAAAACGCTTCCACCTCTTTGTCGCCTCGATATAGCGAGAATAAACAAAAAACAATAGAAGTTAAAGTCTGTATTAAAAATATTAATTTGACCCGCGCGTTGTTAATGATCAAAAGAAATCTGGTCCCTAGTTAAGCATCCGTGCTTTAAACTAAAGGGTTTTTTAAATCGCTAACGAATTCAATGTCAAAATTGGCAAAGTCAAAATGCATTCAATATAGGGAATGTCAATATTTAAAAATGTGCGAATTTGTGCAAAAATTAATGCATAAAAGCTATTCATAATATTGATTATGAATCTAATACTAAAATTGATGATTTCAAAATGGTGAAATTAGTATAGTCAGTGAAAATTAAAAATTGTTTAAATTTTAGTAAAAAATTACACGATATAAAGATTTATCACATACTTACATTATATTTAACCATGAATATCTTATTAACCATAACTGACACGAAAAATTTTTTTGGAGGGTTTGAAAGTCCTAACATATTTAATTTTGATTGCAATAAAAGCTTCTCCAGCACGTCACATGTCATAGTTACAATAATGACAAATTTATGAGGAAACATCCCTTTTTACAATTTTAATTGCAAATTTCTTAAAACTGTAACGTGATGAAGCAATTTGAAAACCGGATTCGTATTCAATATTCAACAAACTGTAGGAAATCACTAATTTTATTTTGGTGTAAAAAATCAATTTTTGTTTAAACTGTGTAATCAGAGAATGTTTGAAAATTTGTTCCGCCATATTGAATTTCGAATTTTAGAATTCTGAGGTTAGAATCGAATCGAAATCGAAAACCTTTGAAAAAACCAAGTTTTTTTCAAATTACTTCGTTAGAAAGCTTCTGTTTTTAAAGGGTTGAATAACGATTGGAGATACGGTGCGTTGGGAATAGGGAAAATACGGGTATTTATAAGAATCGAAACGCACTGTGGTTACGCGCTTATGTGGATCATAGGGGCTGGAAATGGTGGTATCGGTGTTGGTGGTGGCGGTGGCGGCGACAGCGGCGGAGGCGTCGTTGGTAGAGGGCTGGAGAGAACGGGTTACGGAAGCGGAGGAGGTGGCGGTGAAGGTGCAGGAGAAGGAGGAGGAGGAGGAGGAGGCTATGGTGGCGGCGGCGGCGGTCGACCGCAGCCACGTGCACGG
>QKQZ01007971.1:0-11408 GCA_003595255.1 Solenopsis fugax | reverse complement strand
GCTCGAGGCGGTGGCGAACGGCGCCCTCACCAGCACCCTCAAACAGCTGGCCTCCCTCCTGACTGTCGCGGAGGACATCTTCGCGGGCCTCACCGTTGAGCTGGCCCAGGTCGCCGAGAGAAGCGGGCACCTACGTTGCAAGCTCGACAAGGTCGAGGAGCGACTCGGCACCGTCGATCCCAAGAAGATACCAGTCCGTGAGTATTCCACGAGTGATTTATTCTACCTTACTGGATTTTAATTCTCGCCCGTTAATCGGACGACAGATTCGATCGGCTTGCTCTCGGTGGCCGCGAATCTTATCGGCGCGGTGCGCAAATTACTTATGGTGCTTCGAGAGATAGCGCAATTGGCGCTTGTTAGTTCCTTCGTTTCAGCGATTGCCGGAGTATATAAAGATTAAATTATCCGAGAACACGAGGAGTGGGGAAACGACTATTGCTATGCTCGTAGCGTGACCATGGAAACGCTGCGCTGTTTCAAAGTAACTGCCGTTGAATAAAGTTAGAAACTAAGCAAATCGCCTCAGGGAGTAGACGCTGCAAAGCGTCTGAAGAAAACCGTCGAAGAAACGCACGCTCGCACTCAAATTGCTCCAATTTCGCAAGACAGCTCTCGATAGTTACGATACTTTTCCGTGTGAAACTTGAGGCGAAACTCCTTGAAATGTTTACACTTCGATATGTTGCGACTGCCTTTAAGCTCGATCGAACTGTAGGAGCTTTGACCAGTTTTTACTCTTTGTACACATTCTAATTCCTTTAGCGAAAATTCAACGAAAGTGTCACTTCTTCGTGAGACGGTCGTGCAAACTCGCTATTCTCTTGTGGTGCTATTATTTAGATAGGTGATTCTTTTACCTGTCTGCCATCAAAGAGGTGCTAAGAAGCGACATGAGTTCGATTTCACGGTGGTTCGATTGGCGAAGGCAAGACGAAGAATAAATAAGAATGAGGAAAGAAAGGCACATAGTGGAGAGGCTTTACGAGGAAAACATCCTTGGTTACCTGGCCTACACCGTGGGAAACGGTTTGCGAGCTGTCCCGAAACCGAGATTTCACCTGGGTAGGGTATATTAGCTCCTGCCGATGGAGGCATAAAGAGTTCCTTATTCTAAGCGCTTATCTCTCAGAGACAAGAAACAGAAGACCTAAAAATGAGGTTACAAGGACCATTAATGAGTCGTTTGAAGATATCAAAGCTATTCACTTCAATCTCTGAAGATGTAATTAGTGGCAGATTATGTCTGAGCTAACGGTTGTATGAGACCTATAGAATATCTGTGGAATAACAAATCTTTAATCATGCATCTAAAAGTTCAAAAAGAGAAATGTGTTTAAATTAGTTAGGTCATTAAATTATCAATTTAATCCGAAGATTTTTAATAGCGGAGTGACCAAATTGTGAGTTGGAATCTTACACGTGACGCTTAGAAATATATGAAAGTAAGGATTTAGAAATAGGCATATCATAAAAAGAATTACGCGAGTTATTTAAATTTTTCTACATTGAGTGAACGTTTTTCTTATTTATACGGCGCTTATAAAAAGATAGAGGCCAGTTGGACAATCGCGAGATATAACATTGTTAAAGTCCCTTCGTCGGATTTAACATTTGAAAGGATTAGTTATAAATTCCGGTCACGCCTGAACGCGGCAGCGATTGAAGAGCGCAATTGAAAGGCCGGTGGAAAAAGTTCTCACCGACCGAAATTGCTTCAACTCTAGTTTAAGTATCATCGGCGGCGCCGCCCGCGAGAAATTAACGTCAGGTTTGACTTGGAGTCGCTTTTTACGACGCACGCGATCTCCGTTACTCCGAAGAGCCGTAAAGTCAAGAAAACTATTATTTATCACCGCGCGATTCCGCCATGAAAACAACAATGCACTTTTCCTTCCGAGATTAATGCCGATATCTCTAAAGCGTGTCGACATATTTTGATTCTTTCCATCATTCTACGAATGCAACTGCATCTTTACAAATATTCAGTTGCAACAAAAATTAAAAGAGAAATCTCTCTCTCTAATTTTTTTATTTTCATTTTTGTTATATTAAATCTAAAAATACACATATCACACACTTATACTTTTCCTAGCATATTGTTATAAAATTAAACTAAATTTATTTTATATAAAATACTTTATGTTAATTCTCTTTACGTTAAATCAGAAAATGGGTTTGCGACATAAGTTGCTTTGATTTGCAAATAATTAAATCGCTCTTAGTGTCTGAGATCAGAAATCGCGATTGTGTTGCCAAGAATGTTGTATATGGCGAAATGTCGCAGTGGGGGGGTGAATGTTCATTCCATGGCTTCCATCAGCAAACAGCTGAGGCTTCTTTTTGCGTCCCGACCGAGGGAGGATGCGCCATCCACCCCTTAGGGATCGTTCGTTCGGCCTCGTAAACGCCTATAGGAAAGAACCCGCGCTTTTTCCCGACCTCTCCGTACCGTCAGTCCTAAGTCCTGCAAAGACGCTACTCGCTGAGACAGCTGACTCAGGTAATCGGCCGCACAAACGACGCCGGGCCTCGGATTCTTCCCCGCGGGTCGGTGGGAATTTTAATTCCCAAGGGTGAAACAGGCTCCGTCGCCGCCGGGAAGAAGCAGATAAAATAACGTCTGCCGGGTGTAATTTAATGCCGGTGCGCGCGTTTATACGTCTCGAATGTATTCGATTTGTGCGGGGGAGAGCGCGATATTCGCTTATCAAAATTTATTTTAGCACAAAAATATTTGAGCTCTCACTCTCGATCTTTCGAGTTCTATGCTTCACTTACATACGTAATAACTCGAGTCAACGTATTATTTTTTTTATTTACGTTATTTATCATTTATATATGGAATTACCATGCACCGTGACGCTTTGAAAGATTATTAAGACATCGTTGCAGCACGATTTAATAATTTATTACGTCCGCTAGATAATATTCCTGTGCCAACATTTAACGTAACTTCTCCCGAAGCTACACGAGAGCCGCGCAGTTGAAAGTATGGCTAGCCTTGAACCTTCAGGCTCAAGTATCTCGCCAGGGATATCGCGGATTCTGGTGAAATCAGAATTTACGTTCTCGAGGGGACACCGAGGCCGTGACGAGAGGAGAGGGGAAGAGCGAAAGAGAGAAGGAGAAAGGGAGAATATTGACATAAACATATCACTTATATTACTAGCCTCGCAAATAAACTACACAAATAAACTATACAATCTTATGGATGATACTCCTGGAGTCACGAAGAATTCCTCATAAATAAATGCGTTACTTGTAAACATGACTACGAGGTTCTACTTGGTTAAAAAGAAACATATCAATTAAAATTATTAGTAACATTTTTGTTACGTGCAATAAATAAATAAACTTTCAAAATTAATGTTTAACGAAGTAATTAACCCTAAAGTGCTACTCTGAGTGAATTTTCACCTAGGTGCTAATTCAAGTTAAGTACAGTTTTTGTTAACAAAATTTTGATGGTTTAAAATAATATTTACTGAAATTGTTCACATTAAAATAGTGTGAATTAAAAAATTACAAATTAATAAATATATGAAAATTTGTGCTCTCAAAATTTGAAATTGATAAACTCATAAAACAAAGGCTAGTGAGCAAATTACATAAATCGCTGGTTATAACAATGGTTTAATAAATATAAACATAAACATCAGATGTTTCAATTGTATAATTCGATCATCTTCAGTGATATAAAATATTCCAAATAATAATACAGTTAATTTAAAGTTGTTAATTTAGTTATTTTTAATACTTTGCAACCTAGAAAAAATCTTTAAAAAATGTTTATTTATGTGGATGAATTTTCATCCAGAGTAGTATTCGTCAGAAAAATATGTATAGCATTCTAAGATTAAACTTAAAAAATATATAAGTAGTAGTATTAGTAAGACAAAGTATGTAAATTTTTTACCTCAGTTACCTGAGAGACAAACGGATTGTTTATACATCAAACAATGGCGTGAATAGTTTGTTAGACAAACGTGTATGAATTTAGGATCATAATATTGACTTCGGAAATCTAATATCGTTAATGTGGCTCTGCAATATCGCGTCGTGCGCGTCGAAAGGATAGCAGTCGACTGGCTTCTGCGGAAATGGCCATACGCAGGATGTGGTTCGACCTGGTCGAGCAGGTTCATCAGCACTCCGAACTACGCGAGCGAACGGTTAGTTTGAGCTTCCCAGGAAGGCCATCCGACCCTGCGAAATAACATTCTTCTTCCGATTCGCTGTATTGACAGCTGTCTTGCTTTTCTTGTACTTGGAGAAACTTTTTCATTACGTGGAGAGACAGCGCGACGAAGCAAATGGCTCTTTTTTTAAATATTTACTAGGATTATCGCGCATTTTTTCAGACAGATATATTAGCTTTCACTTTTAATGCTACATTTAGAAACATGACGACAATTTGTTATTTTTATCACATTGTGTTGTTTTCCTCGAGGATGGAATGCCTGTCCAGAGAAACGTTTGAATGAAATTTTCACTTTCACACATTTTATAACCCGGCTTTAGTATTAAACACGAAACTACGCGTAGTCGCGCGCTTTCCTCTGGGTAAATATTTCAGATTTACTGTTGCCAATTTAGGCAAAGTGTACGAGAACCTTGTAATCGAGCCTTTGCTACCTGCTGAAATAATCATATTTTAATGAAGGTATTAATTCATAAGCACGTTGTGCAACGTTCCTTCTTTTAAATTCATGATAAAACATGGAAATTTTCATGTAGCCGCGGTATTTATAAAAGGACATATGCCTCATTTTTAAATCGTTCATAAAAGATTAATTCATCTACTCTAACTAAATCAATTAATCTAACACATGATAAATCATTTTTAAATCATAAAAGATTAAATCAACTAATCTAACACAAGTTAAATTAAATTGTAACTATGAGATGTCCAGAACGATTCAATAATTTTTGTAGTTCCAACTTTCTTTAAGAGATACAATTATCAAATTTTTATAAATAAATGTAAAATTATTATATGACTTACAAAATAAAAAGACAAGTATAGCTTTATACACTACTAATAGATTTTTTGGAATCTTATGATAGTTGTATACCCACACAGCACAACATTTCAAAAACATTACAAAATATTGCTGCAATGTTCAGCAACATTGCAACAATAATAAAATGTCCACTTCAGAAATATTGATACGTAATGTTGCAGCAACATTGCAGCAACATATATAATATTGAATTAACATTGCTGCAACATTGCTGAAACATTGTAGCAATAATTTGCAATGTTCTTGCTATGCCGTGCTATATGGATAATTTTCTTTTGGTAACATTAAATTTGGTAACGTTTCATACTATTGCTACTTGAGAGTTAAAGAGTTTCTCGCGTCAGCTGTTTGACTTGAATTTTTCCCCTTTCTATCCCGTGAACCCCGCTGTGGATATCATGGACCCCCATGTACGAATAATAACGACGCGCGGACGGAAATAAAAGTGGGCCGCGTCGGGCGCAACGGTCTTCGGCTACAGCCGCGTCTCCGGTTTTTCATCACCCCTCGTCGCTGCCACCTTTATTTCCTCTCCCGGCTTCTTATACTTACTTCCGGTTGCCAGCTGGCATCGAAGAACAGGAGGGGGGCTCATCGAGGGGTGACGCAAAGCACGGGAGAGGTAGGCATCTAGATCCAAGGGGACTTTCCCCGCTTAATTTTAGCCGGCTTGACACCGAGGCACGTGCTCCGAATAAAACTGTTCTCCACCGCGTTAGCGTACATCACTATGAAAAAAAAGTTCGTCCCTAGGCGATAAGATTTTCCGCTCAAATATCGACAAGGTATATATTGACTTATCCACGGTGCGGCATCGTCAGAAAGCAAAATGTTTGAAAATATTCCGAAAAAAATTCGAAGAAATCCTAAAAAAATATGTTAAAAGATACTTAAATATTTATTCATATATTATTAATCAATGTCTAAAAGTTAAATAAAATATCCTACTCTTTATTTTAAACAAAACCTAATCAATAAGTCAAGATGGACCAAGAAAATATTTAATATAGCTAGAAAAATTACAAATAAAATAGCGAAACAAGTTTCAACTTTACTTAACCTTCTTCAGTCGCAAAAACATATATAAAATTTAATTAACGGCTAAAATTAAGCGCATTGATCTTAATTTTATTAGCCGTTAATAGTTAAATGAATATCTAAATTGCAAATATTTATTTAGGTCCCTATATAAACCTCACAGATAACCAGGTCACGAATATTTGATAATTATGTTAATTGAAAAAAACAAGGGGGATTTCAAGCGAATAATCGTGACAATTAAATTAATGGTAATTTTTAACGAGTACATAATGATAATATTTTTACGACACACGTAAGATCGACGCGTGTTGCGACCGATGACTCTTAATCGCGTTTATCGTTCTCACGGTAACCGTAAAAAGACAACAACTCTCTTGCGGAGAAATAATGAGCACGGCTCACGGACGCGAGGAATTTCTCTTTCGAGCTCGTGTTATTCTTTTCCCTTTTTTTTTCCTTTTGGAGATAGCAAGTATATTTCCTCGAGCAGCCACTTTAACCCTCCTCATCTTACACCACGTGCTCGTAAGACGGGAACAGATGCCCCTTGATGATCACAGAGTATTTTCGGTGGTCACGATTTCTGTCTTGGGAACGAAACTAAACGCAAATCAAGCGAGACTCCACTTTGGGACTTTCTCGCAGCTGCAGTCGGCCTTTTCTCGCAATTCTAGGAATTCCAGGAATGTTAACAAGAATTCTGGAAAGCGACAGATTTAAAAAAAATATATATATCCGAGGCAGACGTTTATTAGCAAACGTTAATTAGTGATAAATATTGCTGCTTTCTCTCGAAATTCAATATTTCTAATTTATTCAATATTTCTAATCTATCACGCGCGATTTCATAATACTTTCTGGAATTTTTCCGTCCGTTTCTATCGCCCATTCCATCCCCAGTTTCGTAACTCGAATACCGGTTTCGGACGACCTTTCGGCGCGCCCAGGTATACCCATCGAACGACCCGATCGTTCCCCGGCGACGTTTTCGAAGAATTCGCGGAATGAGACTATCGACGTCGCAATCGCCATTCCTCAACATTTCCGCGATTCTACGCGTGTACAGACAACAGTGCATCGCAGCCAGCATCCGCGAGTCGTGTAATCATCAATCAGTCGCGTAAGGAGCGAGAGAGCTGGTGGAAAAGGCACGAGGGGGCGAGTTAAAGCTATCATTGGTTAATTAATCATCGCGACTCGCACACACCTGCCCTCGCGCGTTACGAACCTATTATTAAGTACCATTACTCGCCTATATCTACCTGCCATAGCCCTTTCGTGACCTTTGACTCCTCTCGTAGAGAAAAGATAGAAAGAGCAGAGGGAATTTCTGATGTACAGTTAGTAGTCCGCAAATTCCGGTTGATCGTCGATTTTATTTTCGCATTTCTGTCACAATTATGATATCATTTTACAACTGCCGCAGTTCGATATTGCATATTTAACGTTGTAATATTGACAATAATTTAAAGATATTAAACATTTAAAATATTAATTATAATTATAAATGAAATTCAACATTAATATAATTATATAATATAATATTGGAGCAAAAAGAAATATCTTATTATAAAAACTGAAATAAATTGATTAAATAATGTGAAGGTTTATTGTATCTCTATGTAGACATTAGAATAGATTAGAACGGTTCGCGTATCTAAAATTTTTTAAATGTAAAAATTTAAATAAATTTAAATTACTTATACAAAACAGACGAGCTGCGTTATAACGGTCCCTCACGACTTTTTATCTGTAATGCATGTTCGCGCGATAGAAAGAGGAATTTCTAACCACCCATCGCCTGCATTTCGATTGAAATGCCACGTCGTGGACGTTACGTTATCGCACGATTATCCCACGAGAGAGTAACGACCCCGTTACTCAAACGTTTCTGTTTACGATTCACGTACGCGCCGATGATAACACTGCGTTTTACTGAAAGGCCGATGAGTGTGTTCGCGTCAAGCTTTACGTGACGAATGCATCGACGATCTCTGAAACATGATTTCTATACAAATCTACCACTTAATTCCAATAGAGAACGATATTCTAATCGTATTAGATCTTTTGCAGTTTTCCTGCGCTGCATGTTTCATGAGGAATTTCCATCCTTGTATGATAAGACCTTGTGCGAAAACGGTCCGAATTAAAGAAAAATACATCCATTTCACAATAAGATATATAAACTTTTACAATTTATGTAAATATGTAGTTAATTTAAAAGTGTATATAAATTTTTACATAAATCATTTGTATAATACTAAATTCTTTTTCATAAATAAACATTTTTATATTTTTGCGAGAATATTCTTACGAATCAATGAATAAGGGCTAATGAGAGTCGAACGCTGCTGTTAGTGCGTGTCAACAATTTCGTGTTTATTATGTAATTACCATTAAATCTTTTCGTACGTTTTGCACTAACAGCAGCGTTCGACTCTCATTAGCCCTTATTCACTGATTTGTTAAATCTCGTGAGTCCTTTGAATTTTATTTAATATTCTTACGTATATTTATATTATTTTATGTATTTTTAAATTCGATACAATACTCAAGGCAAGAAATAGTTTTTTTCTTAACTTGGTAGCAAAAGGTTTAGTTGGCTCTTTATTCTTATTTTTGTTATGGCAGAAATGTTATCAATGGATATCATTTCTCATCGTTTATCCTGCCGCGAGAAAGCATCGAATGATTGAACCGATCTAAATGAGCAGAGAAGAACCTTTAGACGTCACTTATAAGTGAATAGCATGAAGAAGTCGACGTTAAGAACGTCCAAACGAATTAAACTTATTATGGACCGCTTCTTAGATTGTCAACACTGAAATATACCATTGGAACGCGCACGGCTATACAATCGTGTGTTACGCTGTGATCTGAGAGAGAGCGTCCTAAGAGGTATCTTTATCCTTCTTTAAGCTGACTGCGCACGCGTAGTGAACAAGAGTGGGAATGGTACAGTCCCGTGAAAAATATATTAGTGCTAAATCTATATACTTAAGATCCTGACTATCGATGAAACTTTTGGTCACATTGTACTAAAAAGGGACAAAGATCTCTCTTAGAACCCTCTTTGTCGGATCGCCATCTAGCTCCCGTGCGCACTCCAGTAGTATATTTCAGTGATTGTCAATTACACTTAAATGGTAATAGAAGTTTGCCCTTTTAACTTATAGGTTTGAGACATTTAACGCGGTACTTTGAAAATCTCACGTTATTAATTCTGTTATTTTAACGCAAACATCTCATTCAGATGTCTTCGCGTCGTATGAAAATTATATCAATAGAGGCATCATTTATTGGCACTTTGTAAGAATGCAAGTCTAAAATAATACTGCACAGAAAAAAATGACTATCAAATCAACAATTCATTGTTTCATATATAAGCAAGAATATAAAATCTTCTTGGAAGAATTTGATAATCTTGATCAGACATAATTTGCTTACATGAAGAAACAAAATTTCTTTGTTAGCAAATTATGTCTCTTTGAGATTATAAATACTTCCAAGGAGATTTTATATTCATGCTTATATATGAAACAATGAATTGTTGATTTGATACTATTTTTTTTCTGTGTGGCAGATTGATTTTATCAGGATTTAAGTATAAAATTTCTTTCCAAAGACAATTAACATGTTTGATGATTAAAAATTGTGAGAAATTGATTTCTAATTAAATTTGTAAGGATTTTTGATTCTTGAGAAATTCTGTTTTTGTAAAGCTCATAAACTTTCCGAATAAGAACTGGCAGATAAGATGCGTTTTAGCATAACAAGTCGATCCGCTGCATCTCACGAGTGCATTTATTTAAGTGGTCGTCGGCGAGCGACGCGCGATTGTTAAGACGCGTCGCGTGATACGATACAATTATTGCTTACGTAACGCGGATGTGGGGCAAGCAGGAATTCCACCGGGAAACCTTTAGCGATGAGTGCAACAGCTTCGTCCTTCGGCGACGTACCTCGAAGAGACCGCGTCACCATGAAGTGCCGATTACATCAAGTATTACGACCGACGCGAACGCACATGCGATCGTTCATACAAGATAATCACGACCAGTCTCCTCGATCGTTCGCTCACTATCTGCGCTATAATTCCTTCAGACCGGGGCGTGGAAATGAACTTCGCGACTCGACGTTCGAAGTCAGATTGCATACCGCCGTACAACTGCGTTATTGGACTAGTTTCGCGCAAATTGTTTTTATAAAAAAAGACAGTTGATAACCTTGTGATATCTTGGACTCGACAACGTATGCAAATATTATGGAATGCATGCTATACAATGCTAAGAATAGATCGGTATTCATCGTTAGCCTATCGCTTATTATGTCGACCGCGGTTTGTAATTGCGCCTATGCTTCAATTTTTATTTTTCTGCGATGTTATTTCTGCATTAGATACTTCTGAGATTAAAGAACAAGGATAAAGCAATCCTGAAGACATGCGTTAATAACAACTTATAATCATTTGTGCTTAGAATTATATTAAAAAGAATTTAGAAACGATAGAAAAGTTTTAGAAATTATATTATTAGTTTATTAAGCTACAACCATTTGGGTTGGAATAACAAGAGTCTTCAATGGAAAAAATATAATGGAGATATAGGGTAAAGTCGCCTATTATGGGATAGGTTTCTAATATGAGGTAGCGAGGTTTCTGCTACATTAATAAATGTATGTGTGTGTGGTTGGTATCATCATATTACTCTTGGGGTAAAATCTATTTAATAGAAAATTCATTGTTAGAAACATGCGTGCAGTCGTTAAAAAAATTTTTTTTTAATTGAATGTTGTCAAGATTTATTGAGATGAGTCTTTAAACCTTGTTTATTATAAAATAAATAAATATTTGATGATAAATTCTGCATGCAGTGAAAGAGTAAAGTCGTATTAATAGAAAAATACGGGATGTGATGATTTGCTTAATTATAAATATTAGATTTGGTGATCGTGAAACCGCAAAGCGTGGAACTCATAATATAAGACACTCAAAAATCTCGATATATTATTGCATATTCTGACTTCGAGAACTTTCCAAAATGCAATAATAAAGTTTTTCATTGAGGACTTTCGAATTATGAGACTTGAAAGTTATGGTCTTCAACATTAGCACTGAGACTTTAAAATATTTCGAATAGAATAGATTTTGGAGAAAAATGTTACGTACGAAAGTNCGAAAGTTTTTGAGTATCGAAAGAGCTATTTGATTGGTCAACTAGATTTTGAGTCTGGAGCCTAATTTGAACCTAGTAAGGTTCAAGTCGATAAGACCCATCTCACACTGAGAGAAGAGAATGGTTGCAATTACCATAATTTAACTATAATTTATAGTGATTTTCG
>QKQZ01007969.1:0-17260 GCA_003595255.1 Solenopsis fugax | reverse complement strand
CTGCCGTCGCCGTCGTCATCGGGCGCGCGTTGTCGTTGTCACTTATCTCGGTATTGGGCACCGGTATTCCGATACAGTCCGTCGTGGAATGGCAGCGGCCCTAAAGAAAAATCACTCACGTAGAAGATTGGCCGCCCTCACATTCCTGTCCAACATCTCCCTCGACGGCAGTCACCGGGACACCAAGTTCGCCGTCCTGTCACGTAGCGGACCAACACACGCGCGCAGGCTTAGCGATGGCCAGTCGGAACAGCAAGCGGTGCTGGAGGTATGCCAGAGCGTCTACTTCGAGACCTCCATGGAGGAGACGTTAGACGGCTGCCCTCCGGAGGAGACGCACGACTTCCCGCAGAATGAGACGGTAGAACAAAACAACTCGCCGCAGCCGGTGCACAAAGGCACCGACCATAACTCCTACAGTTCTGATTCGGACGGACTACTCACTCCTGCCAAGGCAGTGGTTACTATGTTTTTGGAGCAGGAGAGGAATCACCTGCAGTTCCCTTGTGGCATGCACAGTTCATTTAGAGAACGGTAAATATTTATCTGTCAACCTAGTTGCTTAAGTTAATGCCATTATCTTTTGTCGGACTATCCCGAGAAAGCTATCACTAGGCATCCTAAAATATTAAAGCATCACAATCTGTTAATGTGACATGAGAAAGGTAACAGTTTTGCAAACAGCCAAATTGAAAGCAAAAAATGTAAACTACAAGTATTTTATCTACATAAGTGCTTTGCTATCTATATAAGCTAAGATACTTTTATCTTAAGTAACATATAAACAACTAATTTCTTTTAAAATCTTTTTTTTCACAAGATATTGCTTATCATAAGTAAATTAATAATACATTTTTATCTTATCTTTTAAGCCTTTGTTTCCGAAATAGGTCGTGATAGCTTATGATAATAGAACTGATTGAATGTTGTAAACACATATGTATATTTTAGAAATTCATACTAATTCATACTCATTAAATTTAAATTAATATTAATTTATTAAAAATAATTACAATAAATTTCATACAATATTAATGTTAATTTTATCATACAATAAAATTAATATTAATTAATCTGTTAAAATAATTATGGAAATGTTAATAT
This sequence comes from Solenopsis fugax, assembly GCA_003595255.1. NCBI lineage: Eukaryota > Metazoa > Arthropoda > Insecta > Hymenoptera > Formicidae > Solenopsis > Solenopsis fugax. Next base: position 16,156 of record QKQZ01007969.1, on the reverse strand, counting down.
AGGTGACTTTGAATTAAGAATGTATATTCTCTATAGTAAAATAATATATGAAATGGCTATAACAGGCGACAGCTGTCGTATCTTATAAATTTTTCAAGTATTCTAAATTACACATCAAATACCTTAAACATCCTTTCGATAAGAAAAAAGTGGAGGTAATTAAACACACATGCAAAATCTGTGCTATAATATTCCATCTCAAAGACTGTCTTGGTACAGATAGGATTGAATGACACTTAAAGGATTCAGATAACATTATCAAAAGCGTCTACAGTATCACAAACAAAAACATCGTGAAACTTGATTGCATTCCATCCATACATTGCATGCATATCTGGTGTATAATTCATACATGTATAATTGATTTTTTTTATTTAGCTGTAATTTCTTGACCGATTTGGAAATTGTTTTTCCTAAACAAATGTTATCAGATAGACATTGTATAAGAAAAAATTAAAATGTAGTACTTTTTAATTAAGTTTTAAAGGAGGCAAACAAGATGTGATCCTATCTTTCCTTTTATTTTTAATTATGCCTTGTTTCATAAAATGTCAATTTATGAATTAGTTGTAAAATATTGTATTTAAAGTCACATAAATTATAAAAACATCACTAAATTAATTTGTGCTGATAGAAGATTGGCTTCAATTTGATCAGAAAAAATAAAGTCATAAAAATTAAATTCATCTTTTCTTTAAATAATAACATGTATCATATACACTTATTTTAATGTTTTATTTAATGGAGAATTGTATTCTCAGAACGGGAACTACCGGAAGCGACTACTCCTTACCAGAAAGACGTGTGGGCTCTTTACAATATAAGAAGCGCATAAGTCATCAAACCTCTACGCTTTCAGAAGACATTAAGCATCAATACAATAGTAGCAACGAAAGCATTGGCTCCATACATTCAAAAGCACAATCGTCAAAACCAAAGATAAAGGCAGTGAACAATGTGCAATCTATTTCTACAAATAGTAGCATAATACCAGAGATTACAAAAGAATTGCGTTTGATGCAACGGCCTATAAACGGCTGTAAATTTGGGGATGATAGAATGGTTTTGGTATCAAACCAACATGTGCCATTTGTAATATTTTCTGCTATTCCATACAATAAAGGACAACGTTCCAGTTGGTAAGACTTTTATGTTGATATACAAATATTTTACTTATACATAAATTTTTCTTTAAGATACACTTTATTTTCTACTGTCTGCTATTATCTAGCTTTTTTGGTTATAAATGTTTAGTTTATTAAATTTTAAATCAAATTATTGTTTAAGAAAAGATTTAAAAACAGAGAAGTTACAACTTACTCAAAATATTAATATGTTAAAAATATTGAAATTTATTTCAAATTTATTGTTGTTAATTGTACTTTGGAACTCAGAATTGATTATTATCTACAGTTATCTGATTATTTAATACTTTTTTCAAATTTTATTTGATATTTTTTGTAATATTTTTTATACTTTAATTATTTACAGGTCAGAATTACGTAAAGATACATGTCGAAGAAAAAATGTGTCATCTCAAAGACCATTGTCAGCAATTAATGACAGTATTGATCCATTTGGATTGCTGGGCATAGAGCATGCGAAGGATGGCCAAGTATTGAAGATATATTATTTCATTCTTCTGATTCCAAAACATTAAAAGATTATGTGCTCAATTATTAATTTTCTAGGAAATATCTTATGGGCAACTACTTGTACCATCTCGGCAATTTCAAAGGGATAAAAAGTTGAATTTAAATGAGAACGAACCTATGGAACTTGCGCATTTTATACCTAAACATCATGTGGTACAAAGGTATAGCAACAAATATGTTTATTAGTACAATAACTCTTGTTTTTCCTTTATGTTTAATTTCACATCAGTTCATATAAATAAGTGTACTGTGTATATACACACATGCATATGCACACATAAGAAGTATACACACATGCATATGCACACATAAGAAGTATACACACACACACACACACACACACACACACACACACATACACAAACGATATATGTATATCCTCCTTCTCTTTTTGTATATATTGTTTGTATTCCTGTATCTTATAAGTTAAGTTTTTAATTAAAATGTAAAAAGTTATAAGAAAAATCATGAATAATAAATTAACCTTTTAATTTTCTTTAATATAAGATGTCCAGTTCTTACTGCCTTAAAATTAACAAATACAATTATTTATTAATAGTAAAATAAAGGCTAAGAAATTTTCCTATTTGTCAAAAAATATTTCATTTTAACAATCATTTCTAGTTCATAATTTCATAATTCATAAGCTGCAGTATTATCTGGACATCTTTTGAATATCTGTCAGTAGGTAATGCATACATGGATTCATATATCATATATTTGTTTTTGTAACAAAACATCAACCATCTTTTTGCAGGACAAAAACAATTACTTGGAATGTGGATCACAAAAAATGGTAAAATTATTGTTCAATATATGTGTAATGAAATATAGAAATGTTAGATAGATTTAAATGTTAGACGTACAGATACACAAGAGTCTACAACAAATCTCTTAACAATTTCTTAAAATTTTGTTATAATTCTGCAAAAGATGTGTTGTAAAAGTCAGTCATTAAATCATTCACAATCATCTTATAATATCTACATAATAATAATATTGCATTTGATTCTTTATAAATAACAGATATAAATAAAAGATATTTATTTCACTAATTACACAAAAATTTAATAGACAATATTATAGTTCTATTTAATATAAATATAAAATTTATATATACTATTAAAGTTATTAGTTTTTTAATAAAAGTTTATAATAAATTGTATATTTATAATAAACAAATATATATTTTATTCACATAGTCATCCTTAGTTCATATGCGTATATATCATGTAAAAATTACATTTTTATATTACTAAAATGTTTTAATAAATATATACACATCGCAGAAAATTTCATATTACATTTTTTTATAAAGGAAGAAAAAATATAAGTATTTTAAATATATATAGATGTAGCATGTGTTTATATATTTATTATTTTTTACTTTATCTTTTACTTATGTAAATAGCATTCTAGAAGTATCTCATGTTTTTTAAAATACTGAATCTTTTTCATGACTTTTGAATCAATTTTTGTTAGCAAAAATTGATTAGACTATTGTTATTAATAATTTTAAAATTTATTGTAATAATTTTAAAATTTTACATATTTATACACTAATATCTATCAAAATAAAATGTGAAACAATGTTTATTACAATATTCTTTAATTTATCAAAAACTAATAATACCTTAACTTTGAAGTATTCTTAATACTCTTCTTTAAATTTATTAGAGAGAACTGCAACAGTTCTAGAGCACATTGCACGTCAAAAAATAAATTAATTATATAATATATTTTATAATGCTTTTTAATTTTAGGTGTCTTTCCTATGATACAGCTACAAATCGTGCTCATTACATAACTTCCGAGTCTCCACCATTATCTTTCAGTACTGATTCCAAAGGTAAGTACAAAAGACAATTTTTAATTTTTTGTTTTAAATGTACAATATTAATATTATATGTAAATATTTTACTATACATTATTACAGTTCATGAATGGGATGAACAATCTGCCCAATATAATCCAAATTTATTGGATGATCCAGAACTTATTGCTGGGAAACATAGAACGTTACTAACATTTACATCATATATGGTACATATCTTAATTTTAATTATTTTAATTAATGATTTTAAGAATTTTGATTAATACAATTCAATATTTTATCATACAGGCATCTGTTATTGATTATGTGAGGCCTTCTGATTTGAAAAAAGAATTAAACGATAAATTTAAAGAAAAGTTTCCACATATTCAACTTACTCTCAGTAAGCTTCGTAGGTAGGTCTAATTTTTATACTTTAATACACAATTTATATTCTTAAGCCTTGTGCTATGATTTTTACAAGTTTTTCTTTTAGCTTAAAACGAGAAATGAGAAAAATAGCTAAATTAGAATATGGTATTGATTTACTCACTGTCGCAATGGCTTATGTATATTTTGAGAAACTTATTCTTCGAAATATCGTGACTAAGCAGACACGGAAATTATGTGCTGGCGCTTGTTTACTTCTCGCAGCAAAATTGAATGACGTGAAAGGCGATATTCTTAAATCCCTCATCGAGGTATCTTTATCTTGTATTATATAATAATAAAATTTTTGCACAATAACTATCATTACTATTATTTACAGAGAATTGAGGGTGTATTCCGATTAAACCGCAAGGACTTAATTACATCTGAGTTTGCCGTGTTGGTAGCTTTAGAATTTGGTTTGCATTTGCCAACATGGGAAATATTTCCTCATTATCAGCGATTGATTTATGAATCCTGACATCCTTTTGTATCATTCTTTTCGTGCAATTTTAAAACCGCTTTATAAAAAAATTTCGGAGTGATAAAGCATATCCGAATAATCTTGATGTCCGAAAGCCGTTTAAATAAGCTTCAAAGTATTACATTTAAGTATGACAATTCTTTTTCTTTCTGCTACTTTGACTTCAGTTATATATGATTTCATGTAAAAAGCCATATAATAAGAAATTATGATTGAAAGAATAATAAGATTATTTTTTCAATCATTTTTTAATATATTTTTTTCTTGCAAGTTACCAATGTAGTAGTTACTGCATGCTGTGAATACTATTTTATTATTTGAATAATTTTAATTATGTTTAAATATCAGTAAATAAATTGTGTTTAAAAAATTACGTTTAATACATTATACTACTATATTACTACATTTGTTTTATGAGATATAGATATTATAATTATAGAAGAGAGAGAAATTTGTGAAATGTTTCTTGAACTGTCTTATAAAAGATGTTATATCAGCGGTTTTGTGATATACATTTTGTCTAGATAAAATAAATACCCATATGATTTAAGTTTTAAAAATGAGGTTGTAAAAATGAGCTCATGAATAAGATTGCACTTTTTTATATATTTTATTATTTCTGTGTCAAACTATAGCTATAATCAGTTAAATAATAAAAATAATATAGAACAAAAAATATTTAAAATAAACTACTTAAAAAACTTCTGTTAAAATAAAAAATTGTCAAATAAAAATGTTTTAATTGGAAAAGAATATCAAGCAATTTTTTTCTTTTTCTAAAACATAGTTTTTAACTGATAAATTTTTCAACTACAAATTATATCAATTGAATCCGTCTTTAAGTTTGTCATTCTTTTCCTCTAATGTCGTTACATATATCACAAAACAGTTGCTCTTCTCATTTTAATTATATAGATTTTCTCTTTTTCATAAAAAGAATTATTTTTTTCTGAAAATAGTATAAAATCGTTATGTGCGCGTGTGTGCGCGCGCGCGCACGCACACACACGCACACGCACATACATACGAAATAATCAATAACTTGGTATTTCTTACAAACGAAACACAAAATTGAGCATGAATACATATGACAAGATATAAAAATAGCTTAAGCGTTTTTACAAATCTTATCATGATAGTTAAAGCTTAAAATAGATGTACTTATATGGCAGCGAACGATCAGATTGAAATATAGATATTACGTGCAATGATTAATTTTTTTTTAACTATAATCTGATGCTGCAGTAGAAATATCATAATTGTATAATACAAATTTTTATTATATGGCATATATGAAAAAGTCTTCATAAACATTTATTTCAAATCATTATATATAAACATCATATGGATTTGATACATTTCTTAAATTTTTTAGTCACATTTACATTTTAATATCACACAATATGTTTTATGACATCAACAAAAGTATTCTGATAAAAATTATACTTCAAGGTTATAATTCACGTTAATAATATATACTTCCAATCTTTTTATAGTTTCCATATAATGATTGAGATTATATCATAAGTGTTATTAGAATACGACTATATCTTGTTTTAAAATTCTATTTGTTTTGATGTAGAAGTAAGTTGTTTTTAATTTTATATGTACACACATATGTGTATATAATATATATAAATATATATGTGTATGTATGTATATATAAAATTAGGTATATATTTTATTGTAAAGTAACATTAGTAACTCATAACTAACATTTCATTTTTTTCATTCAGTGTCAACTTTCTCGTTTTAATTATTGATATAGCCTGATCGTTGTAAATAATACGGATGTTAAATGTAATAAAAGTAACCTCTTGTAGCATTATAAAAAACTGATGTTCTATATTCTATATTATATATATTTTATCACTTTATTTAAGCTTAGTTATATTCTTTTTAGGTAATACTAATATATTATAAATATTTTTCACACAAATTAAACATATAGATGTATCCCTTATTTTTAGAATGTTAGAAATGTATGAAATGTACCTCTTTCTAAAGTGAAGATTCGTGACACTGATTCCTTACAAACTGATCAAATTAAACATGCTTTATTTAATATATAAAAAAAATTTGTTTTACACTACGTGAGATGTTTTCATGCAAGTCATTGAGACTTAAACTACATTTATTATGAATTATAGAATATGTATATATACGCTCTGTGCTCAATTATATTTATCTGTATAGAATTGACATCTCTCGCTCAATTTTTACATATTACATACATAGAGAACATTAATCATGGTTTGTTTTGTTCTTACAGATTATCACATTTTAATTTTACAGGTCACTATTTAACAAAAGCTACATTCAGTTATTTACTGCCAGTACTAAAAATCTATAGTATACTATATATATTCTATAGATATTCAGCACTGACAATGAATATTGTAATGCAGTTAGAATATAAGTATTGTAGAACTACTTTGTGTTGTATTTTTATTATTTTTTGAAAATATTTATTTGTAACAAGAAAGTATAAGAAAGAAATTTTGCAGAAATACAATATACTCACATATTTTATACATGTGCATATGGTATATATATTATTTGTACATACAGTCAGTTTCATATAACTGAAGAAAAAATATACCCTTTAGCATCCCATTCTTATAACATTAGTAAAAATTTTTATAATTGAGTAAACTTATATTCAAGATAATTGTGAAGAGGAATTATGGCTTGAAAAGAAGACAAAATACATATAAAGAATATTTGGTTTATATTTCTATCTGATGTTTTATTTAGAATAAAATATGGCTAGCTGATTTTAAAGTTTTAATTTGTGCAGAAGATCACAATCTGAGACTCGTGTAGCCATATCCGAAACTTATGATGAAAATAAATTTAGAATACACACACACACGTTTGAAGATATTAGTGGTAGCTCTAAAAATAATTATCTTAACATTTATGATACTACTATTACCATTACCACTTGATCAATTACCATTTGATATCATACGATAGTAACGTAATATCAATAGCCCAGTAAATCTCATATTTGTTATCAAGAAATATCTCCTAGGAGTTACAATTTTTACACATAGGAATTTCATATTTTCATAAGTAGATTTCATATACGATATTTATCCCTGAGGTTCGTGTAATAATCATTCTTTGTTTTATATCACAATGTTCTTCGATTTTTAAGAGCTAACTTTAACCGTAAGCGATCCATTCTTACATTTGTTAAATCACACACACACACACACACACACACACACACACACACACACACATATATATATATAATGTATATATAAAATGTTCTATTGCACATTTTCTCTGAACACTAAACTTATAAAATATCTCGAATTAGATCTCTGACGAATTTCATATAAAATTTTCTTAGAAATATCTGGTAAAAATTGCAAATCATACTTGTAATATTATTGAAAATAATTTGGCAATTATTGTGAGAAAGTGTGCGATGTCTACAAATACATACATGTATACAATGCATATACAATACTCAATTTCATGAGATACGTCTGGAATAAATTTAACAACAAATTGTATGTCTAGTATGTAGCAGTGTGTCAATTATAACGGAACATTCGCAAAAGCGTATTACATACATATACACCCATACTTGTTCTGGATAGTGAATCCTTTAAAAGAAAAGGTTTTTTTTTTTAGTTTGTATGATTCATAATACTATGTCAATATGTAATCTGACAAATATGTTTGAAATATATGTAACTGCATATTGCAAATTGCATACATTTCTTTGACGTTACTTAGGCGAATGTAATTTGATCGCGATTCTGAAACTCAGGTTTCAAGAATGTCAAGACAAAATTATAGATAGAAAATACATCAAAAAATAATTTTTTTCTCTTATAATCTAACAATAAGCATTTAAAAAAAATAGAATTGTTTAAACCGAAAATTAAAGTTATTATTGGTAGGAATGGACATCAAATATACTTTTATTGATATTAATACAAAAACTCGAGATTTAAATACAATTAATCAAACAGAAGTAGGCAGAAGCATGGTAGAAAGTAGAAATATCTGTATTTCTACCATGGGCAGAAGAAGAATTAATTAAGCTTCTGGAGGAATTTGAGGAATTTGAGAAATTTGAGGTAGAGAGAGTGGTTCGGCCTCTCCTTCATCGCTCTTTTCAGAGTCGTAGTGTTAAAATAATAAAGTCAATGCAACGCACGATAATGTGTATGTCACAGCAAGAATTAGTTGTTTATTTGGATTAACAAATTAAAATTGTATATTACTTTTTATTAAAAATTATTAATTTTTTAATAATTCTATCATATTTATTATATATATTATATAAAATTCCTTTCAATTCAATTTACATTTTCTATCTTTGTTCACTTTTGACAAAATAAAAATAAATAAAAATTAGGTAGGCTCCAAAGAAATAAAGGTCTTCGTGTGTGAATCCATGTATTATTCTTCGAAATTTATACATGTGTAAATTTCGAAGAATAATATATGGATTCACATACGAAGACCTTGTGATTGGCTCTTAATTGAACATTATCTTAAAATAAAAATAGATATCGGTAATAATTTATTCAATGTTGTTTCAGCAACATTATTATTTTGAATTCGGACGGATTTATGTCGACATTATATTTTGTATTCAAATAAATTCAAAAAATCTGAAGCGCGAATTCAAAAATGTCAAAATGAATTCATGCATTTCTATCCATTTCAATTCATTTTCGTTTATTGAGTGTGGCCACCTCTACTGTGTAGGCCACCCTTAGTGTGGCCATACTGTACCTACTTAAAAATTAACAATCACTGTAGAAAAATCAATATAGAATGAAATATTGAAAAACATTTATTCTTAATTATCGTTCTACATCGCAATATCTCGACAATGTTCTTTCAACGTTCTATGCTGTATGGGCAGTGAATTTTCGAAACGCAACCTTAATTAAATGTTTATTTAATCTTATTTTAAGTGCGTGAGATAACGCACATAAAGACTGCGTTATCCATATATAAAATAGATCAACACAAATAATAGTTAGGGGAACTCTATCTTACGTGTAAACATCTCTATCTCTTTCTATTCAACAGTGTAATATTGAAAAAAGAAAGAGAGAGACTGGCCACACTTTCATTCTTTGTGTACATTTGATATATGAATTTAAATAAACGGATGATGCAATCCATGCTGTATATCTTTGAACGCACGTAAAATCCTATGCATAATGGAGGAATATAAATAAGAATAAAAATTAGAGTTTTAAGTCTAAATTCAAAGACGTTTCTCACATCTCAAGTCTATTTTCGTCTTGCGTATGATAAAACGTAGTACATAAGACAAAGATAGATTGATCTTGAGATCTGAGAAATGATTATGAATTCGGACCTTAGAATCAGTTTCATCAGTAAACACTGTAGATAAATAAGTTATGATGTGTCCCGTATAACACATTTACTTATATGTCCCCGATAACAATAACTGCGCGCAGAATTAGCAGCAAATTCGATCAGATGGTGACAACAGATCCATATTATAGCCATCATAGCTATCTGTGTCCGCATTAAGCTCAAGATTTGTCGACAAAGCTTGCTGACATAGCATAGCCAGCAGGCTTTGTCTTATTTTTGACGGATATTTATCGGCAATTTCAGATATAATACAGACAAACTGTGTGTAATTTGGTGCCACTGCCATCAAAAGTTGATAGCATGCCGTGCGCGAAATGCTTCTGCACACTTAATTGGCTATCTGGGGTGTTATATCTTTATCTATGCGTTAAACATGTGCATAAGGAAATGGATCAATTTCCTTATGCATATGATTATGCAGCTATACAAGTTTGTCTAGATAGGTCCTTACAATCAATATTCATTGAAAAAACTGATTTCAAAATTTTAATTCTTATTTTTAATATTTAATAATTCTCCATTGTGCGCAGGCTACGTACGCGACCTTGACTCGGTGTTGAAATGCCGAGTAAGCAAAAAAGCAGAAAGCAGGTAGTGTCGTTAACAACATTGACTACATTTACACGATTCGATTTCCGCCGAAGTTATAGCATTGATGTTATATATGAAACAGTCAACCACAATATTTCCATTCATCAGAGGAATATTTATGATTGATAGCCAGTAATATAACATTAATGACGTTGTATCTTCGATATAAATCAGGCTGTGTAAACATATAGTTATTACAATTATTTTGATCAAAAGCCACGTATCTTCCTAGGGCAAAGGAATCTAATGCCTGGTTTATGCTTCGGTCTTAATCTTAATCTTAAGAGTTGACAATGTAGAATGCCATAAGGACGTTTATGCTTCGAAGCATAAACGTCCTTATGGCATTCTACGCTGTCAACTCTTAAGATTAAGATTAAGACCGAAGCATAAACCAGGCATAACGGTACATTGTTACTATGCACGAATATGACACGGTCAGTGCTATATTTGATGCGGGACGAGAGAGAGGGCAATGAAGTACATTCCCGTCTCTATCAACTGAAAGATAGAAAGTGATTAGAAAGAAACGGGAAGATACTTTTAACTAATCACAAATCAGCTAGACAAAGAGAGAGATGTACTTCGACAACTATCTCTTTCTACGTGTCCTGTCCAGATCCAGCCTCGAGAGCATGGCAGTTAGCCTTCCAGTATAGATTATAATTCACTTGACACGGCGGCTGCGTTCGCTTTGGCGCTTACAGCGCTTGTAAGCATCATCTCCTTGATATTTGTAAACAAGGATGAAATGATGCTTACAGCGCGTGAGCGTCTGTTGCGAACGCACCAGGTATAGGGTATAGATCAGTATAGATGTACTGTTCGTTTTTTGTTAAGACTGAACTTCATTTCTTTTTTTTTCTCTCCAATGCGAAAAGAAAGAGATAGCACGAAGCGTATAGGTTCAGTTCCGGGAAAAAAAGAACAAACCTGTTACGTCATACCGAATGCCGCTCGTCTTCTTCTTCTTGCTTAATGGTACCCACTCCCTGGGTATTGGTTGGGCGGGAGTACGACCAAAACAAAATCTTATGAGTATAATACAAAGTCTTACGTGTAAAATGCAAAATCTTGATGGGGAATACAAAAATCTACTACGGATTGCATCAACAATCCTATTTACGTTTTTTCACACTATTCGCAATCACGCTCACTGATACGCGGTCAACCAGCGACCCAATGCCGCTCATCCATTATTCACTTCAAACGATGTTTGTCGCGCCACTATTCTGACGACTGCAACCACAGCTGCCGGATTGAGAACGAGGTCACGCGAATGGCGAGCGGTGGGAGATGCGCGCAAGACTTCTCCTCAGCGTAAAAGCGCTCCGCGCGCATCCCCACCGCTCGCTATTCGCGTGGCTCTCGTCTTCGAACTAACTCTCGATTGACGCTCGGCGCTCGGGTGCGATAGCGTCGTTTTGTCGCGTGTCCGCTGCCAGTTGCCGCGCAGTTCATCCCAGTTCATCCGGCGATCTCAGAGATAAACATTGGTGTTCGACGTTGGCGCAAGATCTGTAACGACAGCATTCATCGATCGTGTTTGATCGATCGTACAATACTAATCGAAAGATTTCCTTTACGCGACACGAGACTCGTGATTGGCCAGGTAAGCCCAATTCGTGATCCGTTAATCCCTGTACTCACAAGGCATTGATGCTGATTGATGCATGAGAAAGATCGTCACCTTCTTTCGAGTTCGTATGAGTTAGCTGTGGAATCTTTCGAGCAAAGTAATTGGCGAGATCGAGTCACAAGGTGAATATAAGAATGCGATAAATTTCATGCAGGGAATCGGCGTTTGGGTTTTGTTGATTTTCACACTCGATCCTCTGGCATCGAAGAGTGCAACGTGGTCTGTGTGCAAGCGAGCACGAGGCAGCTAAAAGAAGGGCACCTTCCAGTTTCTCGACCCGATTCGGTGATCCTACCCGAAGATAAACGCGATATCGAGAAATTGGAGTTAATTTCCATCGACACACAAGGAAAAATGATCGCGCAAACGGAAAGTTCTATGATTCGTGTTCTTTGACGATAGCATCCTTTCTTTCGTGCATGCGCAAGATTGCGAATGTACGTATGCTGTTATGGAAACATGATATGAAAACATTAAAAATACAGCGTTTATATGAAAACTCGACCAACATTGTACAGCAATGGGAATTAGGAAATGATGTTATATTTCCAGAAAGTTCATAACTGTCTTTTTTTTTAAGGCATGCTTGAAATTGTAGATACATTCAATTTGCGCGAGGCGTAAGTGCCTGTACATACTCGTACTTTGAAAGCGTTTGCGAAGATGTCGAATGCTTTGTTTATCATTTATCAAAAGAAAACAAGGATGGAATGACGAAAACACACGCCAATGTCTTTAGACGAACATTTTAAATATAGATCATAAAATGTGTTTTTTTATTTTTTTATTTGCAGGGTTGGGTAACTTTGTTTTTTTTTAACTAAATTAAGTTGATGATTTATAAAATTAATTTAGTTACGTTGAAAATTATATGAACAAAATAATTAAAACTTTTATTAAATTAAAAGTTAATTTTGAAAAGCATTATATTAAATTAGAAATTCATAAGTTTTTAAAGTTAATTATTAAAATAATTAAATTATTAAAATTATTATGATGTGGATCATCAAATTTAATATTTTATTTATAAATTAAGTTTGTATAAAATAACAATATTGTTTATGTGCAAATATATTTTTTTTACAGAGATAAATTTTTAACTTTGAAAAAAGTTAATGAATTAAAATACTCAGATAACACACAATATTTATATTTATAAATATTACTATTTTTTTTTAATGTTATACAAATATTTTATAAATATTTTAAACCCAAAAGAAAAAAATAAAATATATATTCAGAATATTATAATATGGACTACACATTTTATACAATATTTATGATAAATATAAAAATCTAGTAATATTTTGTTTTTATAAATATCTTTATGAAATTTATAATAAATCTTTATGATCTGTTTAATCTAAGATCACTAAATTTATGAAATATTTTTTGTATATTTATAAAATATTCCAGTAATTATAAATATTTTGTGAATTTTATGAATGTTGTGTGTTGTCTGAGTAAATGTACTTCAAAAATACTTCGTTAAAGTTAACGAAAAATAAAATCATTTAAAATTAACTAAATTAAGTTAAAAGTTATTAACTTTTTAACTTTATTTAATTTTTAACTTTTTAACTTTTTAATTAGTTACTACCCAACCCTGGTTGTTTATAATTTTATTTGCATTTTGAAACGGATGTTGTAATATTAGAAAATTGTTAGAATATTAAATAATTGGCTAATAAAATTATAAATTGTACTAGTCTGATATACCATTATCAAGTCTGTTCTTTTTAGCTAAGCTTCTTTCACAGTTCATCTGTTCTGTTATTCCTCCCAACAGGAGAAGAAAAGGAAGAAAGATGAATCATGTGAGAAGATTAGATCTTTCTTCCTACCAGTTTTCTTAGTACCTAAACTGACCTAAACTGCAACCACAAAATTCAGGACTCTGTAGTTCTCTTTAATTACAGAAAAATATTGACATAATTATTTCTAGAAACATTTATCCCGTATGAGTCTTGCTTAGCTCAAATTGAGCTAATAAATTTTATGCTAAATTGTTTTTCAGAGACATCCAATAACATCATTTTTGTTTTTTTACGAATAAATCACAAAAATGTCCAAGCATGGAAGAGATAGAGGTTATGATTCCTCAGAACCATCTACCAGTGGTTCATATCGTAAAAAACCTTATGACAGGGGCTCAGATTCGGTGAGTAACACATAATAACAGAGAAAAGAAACATTTACCTCTTTTTAAATATTAAATTGAAAAAAATAATCTTACAAAAAATCAAAGTTATAAAATGGCTCATTATGATATTATAATTTGTCTTTATTTATTCTAAACATCTAAAATCAATTATTTTTTAAAATTGTTTTAGTATGTCTATTTCAAGAATTCATGCTAAGTATTTTTTTTTTAATTTCTCCAAATTTGATATAAATGTAGAAGCAATCTTTGAATTTTAATGGAGATCTTTCATGTGTGTTTACCTAGCGCATCATATAATTATTCTTAATCCTTGTTTATAAATGGAACTTTGTAATATACAACTGTATTTTTTATATCTTATAATTGAATATATTCTTTTTCTATTACAGGAGCGCTCATCAGTAAGAAAGGCAGTACAAGTATGATTTATTATATTATTTTATTTTTAAGTAATATTTAAATTCCATAACTTTTTTCTGTTTGATATATTTAAAACACGGTTATGTAGTAACTAATCAAATAGTTAAAAGTTAAATAATAAAAAGTAAATAACTTTTGACTTAAATTAGTTAATTTCAAATGAGTTAATTCTTAATTTCAATTAGTTATTTTTAAAATGCAAATTTGAGTTATAAACTCTTTCTTAAATTAAACTTTTACTGTATGAAAGAAAACTTATAAAAGAAAATAAGTAGAGAAGCTCCCTGTAATGCTAAATCTTGGTGCTTGATAATATTTCTTACATGAATTTGTTTCGTAGTTCTTACGAATTGCACACCGATCACTTTTAATGTTGAAACATAATTCACTCATTTGAACGAAACAAAGTGAAATATTCGACCGATAATGTATAATACAAATTGAATAAGAAAAGCATTCTACGGTCGTAACTAGTTCTTCGTGCTATGTTTATGTGATTTTATATACCCATTCAAATTTAACGAAACTGCGCGCTGATTACTTTTCAGACATAATACAGCCTTAAGTTAAATAAGAATGAGTAATATTACGTTTTTATTAAATTAAAATTAATTTAATAATGATTGATGCTGATTTGCATCTAAATATTAAACCCCTTCCCCCCTGAAAAAACTAAAGAATTTAATGCGAAAAATATCTCAGCCAGGGTGAGGTGATATTTTTTGCAATAAATTCTTTACAGTTTTTTCAGGGGGAAGGGATTTACTATCTAGATGCAAATCAGCATCAATCATTATTAAATTAATTTTAATTTAATAAAAACGTGATATTACTCATTCTTATTTAACTTAGGGCTGTGTTATGTGTGAAAAGTAATCAGCGCGCAGTTTCGTTAAATTTGAATGGATATATAAAATCACATAAACAAACAGCATGAAGATCTAGCTATGACCATAGAAGGCTTTTCTTATTCAATTTGTATTATACATTATCGGTCGAATATTTCACTTTGTTTCGTTCAAATGAGTGAATTATGTTTCAACATTAAAAGTGATCGGTGTGCAATTCGTAAGAACTACGAAACAAATTCATGTAAGAAATATTATCAAGCACCAAGATTTTATTTATTGTCTCATTTGAATTATATAGGTATGTGTGTATATGTGTGTGCATGGAAAATTTAAGTTATATTACTGTTGTAATATAACTTCAATTTTCCACGCACATGCACATACCTATTCCAAGAATTTTAACACCTATTCTTTCTAACGTGAAAAACTGATTTATTAATACATAGGGGAGACTGGTGCAATTCGGAAGGTTTCTCTTTCTTTTGCGTCTCCTGAGTCCTGTATTCATTAAAAAAAAAGGTTGAACCTTCCTCTTCACAATGCCGTTNACAATGCCGTTATAGATAAAATACGGAAATGTACTTGCTTTGAACTACATATAAAAATGTCGACCAGTGCCAAGTATTTCGAATAGCCGCAAGCCCAGGGTAATTCGAAAGCAGTCCGGGAATATTCTGAAATTTGTGTTTTAAAATGAAAAATATAAAAAAGCTGTTGTTAAG